>JAQIWZ010000108.1:0-29392 GCA_034697245.1 Malaconothrus monodactylus | reverse complement strand
CTGAATTGTAAGAGAATAACATTGTTGTCGAATCGATATCATAAAGACCAGTGTTTTTGATGGTCGGATCCAAACGTAAAGTTCTTTTATCGCTACAAAAATTGAGCGCCACCTCATTATATGGCTTCGCAAAGATTCGATCGGAGGCTTGCCTTAAACCTATCGAGTCTTTAGTTGCCGTTGACTTGGATTGTGTTGCATTAGTAAAAGATTGTGATTTATTTTCCAGTTTTTCTATTCCGATCGTTTCCGCTTTTGTTTTTTAGTTCTGGAAATAATTCCTGACTTATTATTCTCTTTGGCAGAAATGGTGATCGAAATCAATGAAATTATTGCTATTAATAACTTTAAATCCATAGCAAATATTCGATGAGAAAAAACAGATCAATTTATCATCAAATCAATGAATAACATAAGTATATAACATATATTAAATATTAATTGAGTGCTAACTTCTATTTATATATGTTTTTCAATAAACTTTTGAATATTTTCCAAAATTTAAATTAATTAAAAATTTGTTTACATTTTTCTAAAACTTAAAACTTTTAGGGCTTCTCTTTAAATAATTTTGAAATATTCGCCAAATTATTGCGTATTTGTATTTCTATAACAACTTTAAACAATATCTCAGTTTCTATTTGACAATCAATTGATATCTTATCTAAACATGTGATCAAATGATTTGTGTTTTCCTTAAATATTACACTATTATTGATATTATTTTCAATTCTAATTAAAATAAATATCAAAATTAAATAATTTTAAATTAAATAAATTAATAAACAAATTAATGAATAATTAATGCAAAGATTCGTTTAAAGAAAAAATAAAATAAATAAATAAATGATTTGATGAAAAAAAGTATTAAAAGTAATGATGACATAAAAAAATGGTTTCGATTGCAATCTAATTATGAAATAATAAAATAGAATAATAAATAAAAAAATAATAAATAAAAATTGGTTCGGATGGGGTCACAGACTGTGTCAATCTTAGTGTCAGGAGTTTGGGCGTCACTGTCTGGCGGGTGGTATTTCGACCCAAAACAGAGCCATTTCTCAAATGTGTTTCATTTATACATTTGGCTCTTATTCTTATGCCTTCCATTCATAATCCAATTGATAGCCTCTTCGTGGAAGCCATGGATCGCATATTGTGTCACAATTGGTTTCATTTTCACTGCTATTAAACTGATTAACGCATATCTTCACAGACTCTTTGATTTTGGCGAATGTGTAGTCGAAGAGACTTCGAGTCATAAATCAGATGACGAAACGTTTGGAAACGAAACAAATCCTATCGAACAAAACGATAATATCTTATTAAACAATAGCGAAAGAAAAGAAAACATTGAAATGATTGTAATCGCAGACAATAATAATATGAATAATTGCGAAAGAAATGATTCTTTAGGACTATATCTTAATAATAGTAATAATAATACTATTAATAATAACAACAATTTGATTAATAGTTCAAATGTCTATAACAGTAATGATTATTTGGAAACGAGTGTCATTGACCTCGAGGTCGATGTGCACCACAGAAACAGTTCCGGCTCTTCGATCGGTGTCTCTTCTGAAAGATCTAAGAGTCAGAGCGAAGCCGTCATTAGTTCTGAAATTGCGGTCACAAATAGTTCGACAATAATGACGACAACTGCCGGTATTTTTGTGCCAAACACTCAAACATTAGTTTCAGAATTAGGTAATTGTGACACAAATGTGGTGACGACTCATAAGAACGCCGTCAGTGCCATAAATCTTACAAAAGAAAGTTCAGAAATAAGCGATAGTTTTGATCCCTTAACAAAAGGCACATCACTTGAAATGGGTTTTATGGCTCAAGACCCGGCTGTGCTCAGGGCTCAGGCCAACCATAACAATGACCTACAATCTAATCGTAAACGAGCCGACACTGCAGTCGTTCGAAGGGCTAGAAGTGAATTAGAGACAACTCAGTGTTCCTCAGATAAAAAAGTCTCATCTCTTCCGCCTTCACATCCCGTCAGTCTTGAAATTATCGGGACGTCAGGACATGACAATGACTTAGATTTAGTTAAATTATCTAATAATGAAAATGACCTCCAATTTAGTGATGATTTGAGACGAACGACACCTAATCTTAATGATAAAAGTTCTTCAATTAACGAACAAAACATTGATAATCAAATGCCAAGTAATCCGAATTTAAATTCATTAAAATTAGAAACAGTTAAGACATCGCAAGTTCTTTCTGATAATAGAACTCGAAGTGTTGTGAAACCAGAATCTCTTGTTTTGCCTCAAGTCGAGGATTGTTCTCATTCAAAAAGAATTCAATCGAGTGATTACGACGAAGGAGACGAAAGTGATGTCTCTCTAGTTGTCAATTATTCGACTAAAATTAAAAAACGAAAAACTTCCAAAGTATCAAAACCGCGAAGAACTTTGAATCGAAGGAAAGTTTCTAAATCTTGTAGTTCTGGAAAGATTTCTACTTCTAATAAAAAATCGACCGAAAAGATGTCGCAATTCAGTAGTGATACCACTTCTACTAATGAATTGAGTAAAAGATTTCCGATTAATTATTCGAGTGAATCTGACATTGAAAGCAGTCATAACGGTAGCGACTCTTATACCAGCCGTAGCAGTACTTCATTGACATCCAGTCATTCTTCAGTCTCTATTAATGACGAAACAACGCCATTGACCTCTTCTATCGCTACTGAACCAGAAGTAAAGACTAGTTCATTGACTTCAAGAAATAATTCGATAGCACTCGAACCCAAATGCATTGCCGGACCTTCAAAGCAATTGTCGTATGATATCAATAGTTCTGAAATAAATAAAAGAATAAGTCATATAATGACCAAAAACGACACTTCAGAATATGAGCACGAACTCGAAAGAATGCGAAAGGATTTGCAAAGAAGAAGAAAAAGATCTAAAAGGGGTGAACCCTTTGTATATCCACATCAAAATACAGATCCTTCAGAATTAATCAATGACAACATAGCCGGCGCTTCGCTATCGAATCCATTGGAGGCATCACAAAATGCTTCTGCAGAGAACGGACCGCCGCCTTATCTGTTGGCACGTCTTCTATCAGCTCCGGGAACACATTTAGCGAAATCACATGAAGACACAAATGTTGGTGCAGTTCATGTTTTTCAGGACGAACGCGGAAATTGGTTGACATATACTTTCGATGAGAAGAGCAGTGGTGTTGCGCGCGGTCTCATGAATAGCGACAAGGCTTTGATTGATATCGAGCTCTACAGTGCAATGCAAAGTCAGGCGGTAACTCATAAATATAACTCTTCGTCATCATCTTCAGGATCTACTGTAGTGTTGGACAGTCCGGCAAATGTTTTACACACACCAAAAATGCTTCAAACAGGACTATTGCACTCACAATTCGGGGACAGTCCTAATGATTTCAGTCGCGCTTTACAGCCGAACGCCAATACACTATTCGCTGATTCATTTCCAAGTGAGTCAATTCACTTTTTTACAAATGAGTTTATAATCAAATTTCTTCCAAATACTCAATGATCTAAAGATATAATTACTTTTAATGATTAACTTAAGTAATAAACAACTTTCAATTAAATTCATGTTTTCTATTGTTATCTCATTCTCTGAATTTAGTATAGAATTTAAATAATTATGCAATAGGTTTATAGAATTTGCAAAATTAATCGCATAATAATTGAAACTATTTATGAAAATTCTAATAACAGTCACAGCATTTCCCCGAACGCGTGGCACAAGACGTTTAGACTTAGCAACAAGTATTCTATTCAATCACAATTCGGGAACGGGACTCAACGCTACAAACATGTCAGACATGTATCCCATGAGATTTGGAGAATATTCATCTCCAGTACAACCGCATAAACCGTCTCAATATTACAAACTATGGGTTTTCCCATTCAAACCGATCAAAGTTAGATTCGATCGCTTAACTCTATTGGCTTTACTCGATAGAAGTCTCACATCATTTGAATTGATATCTTCCATATTATTAGCAGTACTCGTAGCTATTTTTGGTGCAGTTTTACTTTACAAAAACTTCTTCCATGACTTATGGCTAATTGTTTTTTGTTTAGTCATAGCAAGTTCTCAGTACACACTTTTAAAGGTATTTATATTTCATTTTTAGATTACTTTTCAGAGCAGACCATTATTTGACGCATAATTGTTAGAACTTCTCAAAACATTTTCTCAATTAAAATCATTTCTAACAATTGTCGTACAATTCATGGCTCTGTAGTTTAGTTACTGATAATTAATAATGAATTGAATATTAATTTAAATTTAACCCTCAGAGTGTCCAACCAGATGCCGCTTCACCGACTCATGGATACAATCGGCTAACTCTCTACAGTAGACCCATTTATTTCTGTCTTTCAAGTGCAATATTATTGCTCAGTCAGTACTATATCGACAATTCAAATAAAAACTTGTCTTTCATAATATATGGAATTGATTTGTTTAGTGATAAAAATGTAGAACTTATACGTGACGGCAGTTTAATATTCTTATTAAGTTTTCCCCTACTCTTCAGTTTTGGTTTATTGCCACAAATCAGTACTTTTCTCATGTATTTATTCGAACAAATCGATGTTTATATATTTGGCGGAACAGCTGCTACTATGGGACTCACTTCAGCCACTTATAGTCTTCTTCGAAGCATTTTTGCTATCGGTTTACTCTATTCTTTCGCTTTGATAGCACTCAATGATTCTACAAATACACAAAACGCCACTTTTTCAGTATTTTGTGGTTTATTACTTTCCACTTGTTATCATTTGAGTCGAAGTTCTAGCGATCCTTCAATTTATTGGAACTTAATTAAAGGTTGTTTTCGATGCAAAAGTTCTGAACTTAAATTTGCTAATAATGAAGACAATCAAAACTCATCTCAAGTTACAAATGATGAAACAGAATGTAATTCTAGTGATCGTCCCGAACAAGAAATATCTGATCCGTTGCCAAACAAATTAGAAAATACAGTCGTATGTCATCAATAGTCTGATCCTTAAATTGTTTGTGTTTTAATTTATATCTTCTATTTTCAGTTAATGCGATTGCAATCGGACTTAATTATATGCGTATTCATAACAATAGTGGTATTCGCCACTCATGTCAGCACTATTTTTACTTTACAAGTAAGTATTCATTTAATCCAAACTAATTCACTCATTAATAAGTAATTTCTCTCAGCCATACGTTGAAATTTGTATCGTTTTGTGGGCTATATTTTGGGGTTTCATTTTGCACTACATATTAAACCACTTTCGTAAACAACTTCCGTGGCTTTGTTTCGCACATCCAATCTTCAGATCTAAAGAATACGAACATTTCGAAGTTAAAGGTAATTGTTGTTATTCTTAAAGCTAACATTCACTTTGTCTGATATTTTTGAAGGTCCAGCCAAAGTGATGTGGTTTGAAAAACTTCACGCCTGGATTTGGCTCATCGAGAAAAATATAATCTATCCCTTAGTCTTCTTGAGTGCAATAACAAATGATGCGCCCGTTGTGCTCAATAAATATGGCATTTAGTGAGTTATAACTATTATGATTGTCTCGTTTTACTAATAAATTGATATTCGATTTCAGTCTCGGAACTCTTATAGTAGTTGTTTGTGGTTTCAAAGGTTTAAGGAGTGCTTTCAATGATTCATCTCATAATTACATTATTTTACTGTTCACTTATTTATTTTTCAACTTCGATCTCGCGTCTGTTTCTGAGCCATTCCTATTAAATTATTTCGTTTTATCGATTGCTTATTTTAAGGTAAATTTGTATAATTATTCTAAAAATTGATGACTTAACCCGAATTAATATGTTTATAGTTTTATGAGCTATTATTGAAAGTTCGTTTTGTGGTAACGTATGTGGCGCCATGGCAGATCACTTGGGGCTCTGCATTCCATGCATTCGCACAACCATTTAGTGTCCCGCGTGAGTCTTATTTCCCTTTATTTAATCTATGAGTTGTGTTCCATTTTCAAAATATTTTATTCCCAACAGATTCTGCAATGCTTTTCGTTCAGGCGGTCATATCATCGCTATTGTCAGCCCCTCTCCAACCAATCCTCGGAAGTGCCATTTTCTTTGCGTCATATGTAAGGCCTATCAAGTTTTGGGAAAGAGATTATAAGTAAGAAAATTATTAAATCTGCTCTCATTTTGAAATAACTCCAATTTATATAATTTCACACAAATCAGTACTAAACGAGTAGATCATTCGAATACTCGACTCGCATCTCAACTCGAAAGAGCACAATTAGGCGCTGACGACAATAATCTAAATTCAATTTTTTATGAACATTTGACGCGTTCGTTACAACACTCTCTATACGGAGACCTACTATTAGGCCGTTGGGGAACTGTATCACAAGGAGATTGTTTTGTGTTAGCGAGTGATAACTTGAACTGTTTGGTCCACTTAATCGAATTGGGCAATGGTTTGGTCACATTTCAAGTCAGAGGTCTTGAATTTCGCGGCACTTATTGTCAACAAAGAGAAGTTGAAGCCATTAGTGAAGGTGTCAGTGAAGACGAGGGCTGTTGTTGTTGTGAACCAGGTCTCCAATCATTTTATTTAATCTAAATCTTGAAAACATTTATAGTATGTCTTTTCTACTAAAAATGAATTTTTACTCATATTTCAATTACAATTCAATCACTGCCGAAATAGTGAAACAAAAATTAATTGTCAGCTTTTAAAAAAATTTATTTTAGGACACGTTCCAGGGATGCTATCAGTCAATGCAGCTTTTAATCAGCGATGGCTGTCTTGGGAAGTGACTCATATTAAATATGTATTAGAAGGCTATTCAATATCTGACAATTCAGCGCTAACAATGTTACAGCCCTACGATCTTAGGAAGGCTTTAATTATTTATTATATCAAATCTATTATTTATTATTGCACTACATCTAAAAGCTTAGAAAAATGGATAAAACATCAGGAAATAAAGGAAGCGATCAGTTGTGTAAAAGAACAAAATTATGTCGATCTCGACCCCATATTCAATGCAAGCGTTGACGAAGATTTTGACTTTAGATCCTCAGGAATTACTCGAACCAGTTTTTGTAATGTATATCTCGATTGGATTCAATACTGTTTGAGACAAAGAAATAGAAACTCAAAACAAGAATTCGAACTAAACGAAGAGAAAGAGGATTTGATTGTTTCTCTTTGTTGTTGTTTAAGTTTATTAGCGAGACGTGCATTGAGTGCCGCTTCTCATCACAACTCTTTCACAAGTGTTGAGTTTTTATTGTTTGGTTTACACGCTTTATTTAAAGGCGATTTTCGCATCACTTCATCCAGAGATGAATGGGTTTTTCAAGATATGGATTTATTGAGAAAAGTGATCGCTCCCAGTGTTCGAATGGCACTTAAGTTACATCAGGATCACTTCATGTCTACTGAAGAATATGACGACAACGCAACACTTTTCGATGCCATCAGTAATTATCAGAAAAATCTAATTATTTCACACGAAGCCGACCCTATTTGGAGAAACGCTGTCCTTTCAAACGTTCCTTCTTTGCTAGCGTTGAGACATGTTTATGATGACGGCGCAGATCAGTACAAAATAATTATGTTGAATAAACGATATTTAAGTTTTCGTGTTATTAAGGTATCTCTAATTTTATATTTCATCAATTTTTTCCATTAAATTTCAGCTAATTTTAAAATTTTTTTAAACTTGTAGATAAATAGAGAATGTGTGAGAGGTTTGTGGGCTGGACAACAACAAGAATTGGTATATCTCAGGTATAACTCTTTATAAACTCAATACAAATTTGAATTTTTCTAATTCTAAATTCAATCAATTTTTAAAAGAAATCGTAATCCAGAGCGCGGTTCCATTCAAAATGCTAAACAAGCGCTCAGAAACATAATTAATTCTTCATGTGATCAACCAATTGGTTATCCCATTTACGTCTCTCCACTGACGACATCATTCGCGGAAACAAGTGAACAATTAAATAGTGTTATCGGTTATCCCATTAGTTTTGGAATGTTTAAGAGAGCGATTATGCGATTCTGGAAGAGGTAATCATTGTCTTATTTTAGATGAGCTTATTTTGACTCAATTTTATGCTAATATAGAATGCGTACGCGTTGTGGTGAAGGCTGTTCTAGTGGTGGAACTGCTCTTCAAGCAGACTTCGGAGAACTTTCATCATCGACTACTTCTTGTCGTAGAATCGAATCAATAGCTCTTGAAAGAGGTATTGTTTTATTAATTAAAAAACTTTGAGTTCTTATCGAATTCTCTTATAGTTCGGTCCAATTTCGGAAGTAATTATAGCGAGTCTTCGAGTGAATATGATTCAAATCAATTTCTATGTCGTCGTTCGCGAACACAACCGCATCCTTTAGCTTATCGTCAGATCAGATACTCAGATAAGATGAATGCGAGACAGGCCTCAACTCTAGTCAATTTAACTGCTTTCAGATCTGTTCCATCCACTCAATTGGACCCTGAATTCGAGGCTATTTTAATGAATACCAGTACTCCTAAAGTTATTACCGATAAGTCATCGCCTCTTAACTCCAAGGGAGAACTTGTTTGAAAGTTTCCATACTTTTTATTTCTATCGAACGTGTGATATATTCTGTAGTTTTTTTACTTAAATTTGCGATTTGTGTTGACCTTTAACTTACAGTTCAATGAGATGTAGAAAACTTAATGAGTTCCTAAAATATGATACAAATGTCTTTTCATCACAATATAGTTAACAATTCGATTATCAGTAAATTTTTTCCAAATTCGACAAACTTTTCAAATGAGATTTGTTTTGCTTTTCTAATGATTGAGAAATCAATTAATTGACAGTCAATACCGACAAACATTTTTTATGAAAATTTAATTTAAAACTTGACAAAAAAACCTGATTTCTTAATTCAATGATTGTTCAATAGTTGAAAACTCTTGTGAAATTGTGAACAATCGTTAATATATCAACGAATAACTGATGATCAAAACTAAATTGTCAACAAGTTGAAAATAAGTCATATTTCAATATTTATTTAAAGCCAATTTTCCAATAAAGCCTTTGGTTTTGTAGATTTAATTATATTTAAGGACTCAATGTTATAATTGATAATAAATTTATATTAAAAATATGTAGAAATTGAGCAAAATTTTATTATAATTAATTATTTATTTGTAAAGAAATACAATTTTTTAAAATTACATTTCGATTGTTTTACAAATTTTTCTATTCAAATAAAAAACAATTTAATGCGAAAACTATTTTTTGATAAAAGTCTGAATTAATTACTGATTTATAATCTATTGAATAAATGCAGAAATGATTACATCGACTGTTTCTGAATAAGAGCTGCGAATCGTTGAGTTATAGCAAGAGATGCATCGATGAAACGATCGACGCAATTACTTAAACAGGTCTCTGTTCTTGAATCCAATTTAGACGATGGCTTATCTGTGAAGCACTTATCCCAACAAATCTCATTCAATCTATGGATCTATTGATTCATTCAAAATAAACAAAAAGTTATAAAATTATAATTAATATTAAAGGCAATTAATAGAGACCTGAGCTTGAAATTGAGCCTTTTGTTGCTCTATTAGAAGAAATTCTTGTAAATCTTTGTCCATCGAAGAAGTGTTTATGTCGTCTAATGAGTCGAATGACATTTTGTCTAATTTTTAATATTTAATGAATTCTTTTTCAAATTAAACTTCAAAATTGAAATATATTTATATCAGACTATCATTAATGCTATAATACATGTGTTTTCAAAAAAGACATAAAATAAACTAAAATAAAAAAACCGCACTTTTTGAATGCGAAAGTTTCCCATTGAGTACTTTTTTTTAATATTCATTGCAATATTTCAAACAAATCTTTCGATGAAATCTTTTTTTTTGTTGAAAAATAATTTAATGAGAAATTAAATTTTGAGAAATAATTAGAGATTTATTGCATTAAAAGTTTTTTCAGCATTAAAGAGAATTTAGAAAGAATTCAATTATGAATTTAACTCTTTATAGTCTGAATGAGTCTGAGTTACTCTACACTATGCATTACAATGCAGTCAAATTTCAATATTTAATTGTCATTTCTATTTTCTGTACATTATTTGTTTGATTCCTCTTTTCAAAGACATTCTGAATGTTTTCTTTTGTTATAAAAATAATTCACATGAAAATGATTGATATTTAAACATAAAAGAAGTGAATTCGCATTGAAATATTGATTATTATTTGTCCTCAGATTCATATAGATTACAGTTAGTGATAACTCTTTTAGTATTTATTCATTTGCATTCATTTGATATCATGCATGGCTTAATTCAAGTTAAAATTCCTTTTTTCAAAACAATTCAACCCAAACCTGAATTACTTGAAAACCTGTTCTCAAGGAGAAAAAATAGGTCAAAATCTTTTTTTTAACTTTGCATAATATAACGGAACTATTATTTTAAGAGTTATTCAAAGTTTTGTTTTGGTCTAAAATTTTTAGACAAATTTCGTGAAGTCTACAAACTTTCGAAATTGCTGTAAATTTTTGAACACAATTATTGTGATGAATATTTTTTACTTTATTTGTTTCTTTAACTTATTTTAATAGAGTTCAAGTCAGTTCAGTTCATTGGGTCATATTTGTCTTTTAAGGTCAATAAACTATAGTTATGTAGATTTAAGTCGAACAAAATTCGGCGAATTGAATAACAACAAAAATGAATTACAGTTATTATGAAAATTTTGGTTCCAAAGAATTGTGTGAAAGTGAAATTTCGGGAAAAATATCTGCTCCTCATTGGCTTAATAAAGATAAAATAAGAAGAGCCCAAACATTAGTTAAAAAACACTTCTTTGGTATATTTTTCGCACATCTATCTGGACTTATATTATTGGTTTATATTAAGTCAATTCTGGTTACTCTCCTTTCGACCGGAAATTCGAAAACAGTCGCCCATCTTTTCAGAAGATATTTAAGTACTTTAATGCATGTCAAGCTCTGGTATGAGGGAGACGTCTGGGATATCAATCATCCTTCACATAAGTCAATAATGCAGGTATTTATTCAATTAGTTAACCATCTATTGAGTTGTTGAGAGAAAAACGTTTCGATTAAAAGTTTTTCTATTTTCGAGTCTTTCGAATAAACCTTTTGAATGGGGTCTAGGAATACAAAACTCAAAAACTCTGACCACATTATTGATCATTTTAGTTAACAGATCTATCTTCGAGTCCAGTGATTTATTAGATCATTGGCTCACAAACTCTAAAATTTTAAATAGATTTCAAATTTTCTCATATTTTTAAATTTAATTTTAATGTTATTATCGCTTACTTCAAAGATGAGATCAAATATTTTGCTCTCGTTTAAAGTTTTAAACTATATAAAGCTGTAAATTATTTTTATGGTTCGCTTCGAAGAAGTCTATCTATCATTAAGTCTCTATCATAAGGCAGAGCTTTCTTCAAGTTATATAACAAACTTTCCTATTTATAGATTAAAACTTAGTATTTTTGGTTTAAAATTAAAATAAATATGTCTAAAAACTAAGTTTCGCAAAAGCAAAAATAAGATTTAAATTTTCAATCTATAAAAATTGAAAATTTGAATTAATTTAAGCTCTAAATGAACTTATCAATAGTCTTGTCTGCGAAGTTATGGCTTTTCATAAACTTATGATTGCATTTATGTGTTTTATCTGATAAAGTATTTCAATGGTTTCGAAATGAAGTAATGAATGTAAGATTCATTCATAACAATTGTTTTTGTTATAAAAACATTAAATCATAAATTAATTGAGGATAAGAGCCGAGAGAAATTCAAAGGCGGGACCAAAGGATATTTTTGAGGATTTTCTCACAAAAGTTTTCAAAAGTTCTAAAAAGATTAAAAGTGAGTATTAAAGGTTATTCTGAAAAATGTTCTCCAAATCTTCTCATAAAGCATTTCTTTTCTTTCATTACTCAAAAATGATCAGCAAATTGGGTCTCTTTCAAGATTTTAATAATATAATTCTGCAAAAAACTTTTAAATATATTTATTTAAAGAACAAAACACAATGAAATTGATAATAATAGTTGAATTCCCGATCAAATCATAAGATTCTTGATATTTGAGCTTTTTTTGCTCATCAAAATCTTATACCGAAAAAATTTTCATTCATTCCAATGAGTTTCAAGCCCTCGAAGTTTTCAGGTATTTCGCAACCAGACCCCCAATTAGACGAATGAACTGTCAAAAAGTTTGCTTCAAATGTTAAAATTATTCTAAAATTGTGCATTAATTTATAGGTACGTCGAATGCATACAACGGTATCAAAGAAACTGAATAATGGGAAAATAAATGGAAGCGATCACATGAATTTATCTCAATTCGATATGACTTTAACGCAGGTATCGCACAATTTGTTAATTACACTTCATTTATAAATTGTGCAAAATTTTAAAAACTCGATTATCACAAATCAATACATAGTTTGCTTTCGTTGGATTTATTGTATTATTTCCGCGACAAATGGGTATTTCACAAAAACCTGAAGATTTAGAAGCGATTCTCCATTTCTGGAGAGGAATCGGATATTTGCTCGGAATTGAAGACAAATACAATTTATGTAATGGAAGTGTCGATGAAGTCAAGTCATTGTGCGAATCAATTTTGGAGAAAAAACTGAAGACATCAATCATAGAATCACCACCAGAAGAAGCCATTGAAATGAGTCGAGGAATTGTAAATTCCATCAAACTTTATGTCCGATTATTGACAAATGAAGGACTGACCAAATACTTGTTCGAAATAATTAAAATAGAGAAAGAAACTCATTTGAGTTTATTTGGATCCATATGTTATCAATCAATGAAAATAACTCTTAATTATGTGTTACACATAACTGTTTTTGCCTTTCTTTTGAATAATTTGTTACGTTTTTCACTGTTTTTGACTAATACTAATTGGAGAAAAAATTTTATTGAAAAAAGTTTAAACAAAAAATATAAAATAGTTTTGGCACAAAGTTTGCAAAATTCACAAATTCAGAGAATCTCATCCATCGAATAGAAGAGTTCACGAAATTGTTAAATAACTTTTTGTAACTTTAAATAACTCAACAAATGTTTAAATCAAATTAGTCTTTGATCAATTATAGAATAAGTTTAGAATTTATTATACCTGTTGTAATATTAAATACTTTTTATATAAATTTTCGATTTTAATTCTGAATTCACAACTTTTTGGGTGAAATAAAACAGAATTTTTTATTTTAATTTACAAACAATTTGTTCTTTTTCTTAAAGCTCTTTTTTAAAGACATTTTAATTTTATTAAATCTAATTTAACGATTGTCTTTGCAATAGTCTGTTAAACATTATGAATGCTTTTATATTTTCTTTGGTTTAATTCACAAACAGTTTGTTTAAAACTTTCTATAAATAATAAGAAAAAAGTAAACATTATTTCGTAAGTTATAAACAATTGACATATTTTAAGAACTTTAAAGTTTGTAAACTTGTAATAGTATTTAGAAAATGATGTCTTTTTTATGTTCTTCGGTTCGTATGAAATATTTCAACAATTATTTTGATTTCCATTCTTTTGTTTTATGTCACTTTTGAGTATTTATTTTTGAGTTATTTTTGAGTTATTAATGTTTTTTTAATAATATTTTTTCAAAATATCTAAAATGAATAAAAGAAAATAAATCTTTTTTTTGTTGAGAATAAACTTTTTTGTTGAGAAAACAAGTCATTAAGAGTTTAATTCATTGATTGCTTTGGAAAATCATAAAACATTTTCAATGTTAGTTTAGAAAAATTTTAATTTAGTGCTAAAGTTGGTGTTATTTTTAGCTTTTCAAGTGGTTTAGTTTAACTCAAGAGTCAGTTTTATTCATGTTGTGGTAATGTTTGCTTTGAAGAAATATATTTAGTTTAGTTCTAAAGCTTTCAAACTTATGTAAACTTATGCTTCACTTTTTATGTCAAATAAATCTTTTACTTAAATCTACTTTTTTGCTGACTTTCAATTTTAAACACGAATTGTCAAAAAATTTCAGTAAATTTTCTTAAGTTTTCATATTCTCTACAAAAGCAAATCTATATTAAAATAAAATTTTTTTCGTTTATTAATGCATTTCTTTTAAAAACTTTTAAGTTATTTTTAGAACTTTTAATGCGAATAAACTTTTGGCACTTTTTAGTTGAAAGTTTTTGAAAACGTTTTTTAAATCAAAAGTGAATATAAAAAGTAATTTTGATTGAGTAAAGAGTATTGTGAAAAAAGTTTATAAACAGAAGGTGTGACCAATCAGTTGATAAACAATCAGTTTTAATGACAAGTAAAAAATGGCTGAAAATGTGATGAAATGGAAATCATATGAAATGATTGACTTTTTTATTAGTTTTTATTTTTATTTTAATTAAAGGTTTGTTTTACTTTTTTTTATCAATTATTTTTCTATTTATTTTACTAATTATTCATTTGATATAACATTTAATTTAATTTTAATAACTTTATTATTTTGTTTATCAAAAAAATAAAAAAATAAAATAATAAAAAAATTATTATTTGATATTTAAATGTTTTATCAAATTATAAAATAAATATTTATTTATATTATTGTCATTTTGATTATTAGTTATAAACTGAATGACAGTTAGATTATTAATGTCGAAAATATTTTTATGACACGAGATAGTCTTTAATCAAAAACTAAAATGAAAAATAAAAACATATATTAAATATTTATGTGACATGACTTTCAATATGTTTTATATATAGATAATTCAAATTCTTAACTATTTTTTTTAATTAATTTACTTTTTTTCTCCTTAAAAATATCAATCATTTATTTATTATACATAAAAATGTTATTATTTTTTTAAATTAATACTCATTTTACATTCATTTTGACAACAACTCATTTTATTTATTGTTTATATTTGAAAAATAACTCATTTTTCCGTAAGTCATAAGTCATGGTTTTTGTTAATTAACTCATTGTTTAAAGTTTGGGTTTTTTTAGTTAATCAAAAGTTCAATCACTTTATAGTTTTGAATACTTTTTTTCCTAATTATTTATTTAAATATGATTTTGAAATGAGTTCAGCCTATCTTTAAATCAGTCTTGAGTTAAACCGAAACAAACTTTTTTTCTCTTTAAAAGTTATAATTTTGATCAATTAATTAATCGATATTTTAAATGAATATTAAACCGGTTTTTGATTGACTTAATTTTCAGATTTAAATTCATTCAAACGTAATATTAACCGATTATTGAATTATATCTTTTTATTTTCTTTCAGTTTTATTTATTTATTTTTATATTATAAAAATGGATGCAATCAATGATTTAAATCGAAAACAACGACTTATTGAACTCGAAGAACATATTCTTAACTTAAAATCCGAGCTCAGTGTCGATGGTTTACTGGTCTGTACTTTAGATTTAATTTTCAATTCATTTAAATCTAATGTCTATTTCTTTGGACTCTAGGATTGTGTTCAGGCATTAGTCACTGATTGCAATCATCCGGCCTTAAGAAGACTTAAAAATATCGAAGGATTTCTCCAGAGATGTAAATTTTAAATTGTGTTTTAAGGTTTATTTATTAATTTTGTTGTTTATTTTCAATTTGAAAGATGAAAAATCAAGTAATTTAATGATAGACTGCCGAATGAAACCCGAAGACTTCTCTGTGATTAAAACCATTGGTTTGTTTTCTATCAATGTTTAACGAATCTATAGTTATTATAAATAATTAAATTTGTTATTACAGGTCGGGGAGCTTTTGGTGAAGTCCAGTTAGTGAGACATAAGTCAACAAAACAAGTTTATGCCATGAAATTGCTCTCAAAATTCGAAATGGTATTCTATTTATACAACAATTATTTATCAATTTTTTATTTTATTTTTATAACATTTTCTTAAAATTATTTTCAATATTAGATAAAACGTTCAGATTCTGCTTTCTTTTGGGAAGAAAGGTTTATAATGGCCTACGCGAACACCGACTGGATTGTGAAAGTAATTCAATTTGTTTATCAGTTTTAAATTTAATTGTTTTCTACAACTAATTACTGACGATTTTTATTTTGTACTCAATGTTTAGTTACATTTCGCTTTTCAAAACAATCGATACCTATATATGGTTATGGATTATATGCCTGGCGGCGATTTGGTCAACCTTATGAGCAATTATGATGTGCCCGAAAAGTGGGCCAAATTTTATTGCGCTGAAGTTGTTTTAGCTGTTGACGCGATACATTCGATGGGTTTTGTTCACAGAGATGTCAAACCTGATAATATGTTACTCGACCGCAGAGGACACGTGAAACTCGCAGATTTCGGTACCTGCATGAAAATGGATTCCGACGGCTTTGTTAGAAGTGATACCGCTGTCGGGACTCCCGATTACATATCACCTGAAGTATTAAAATCTCAAGGAGGAGAAGGTTGTTATGGTAGAGAATGGTATGTCTTTGCATTTCACTCCAATTTTAGACATTCACATCATTTTTAACGAATCAAATGTTTAACATTAAACAGCGATTACTGGTCTATCGGTGTATTTCTCTATGAAATGCTTGTCGGCGACACTCCTTTCTATGCGGACTCATTGGTTGGCACTTATGGCAAAATAATGGATCACAAGAATTCTCTTCATTTTCCAGAAGATGTTGAAATTTCAAAAGAAGCGCGTCATCTCATCTGTTCATTTCTGACCGATAGGTCACAGCGATTGGGTCGAAATGGTGTCAATGAAATCAAAAGACATCCATTTTTTCAAAACGATCAGTTCACGTTTGATAACATCAGAGATTGTAATTCATTCTGTATTTCACTCTATTTTTTACTAATATATCATTATTTGTTTATTTAAAAGGTGTACCGCCTGTTGTCCCTGAGTTATCGAGCGATGACGACACCAGTAATTTTGATGATATCGATAAAGACGATACAACTGAAGAAAGTTTTCCTGTGCCTAAAGCTTTCGCTGGAAATAATTTGCCATTCATTGGTTTCACATATTCTAGTGATTATCAATTATTGTCCAAAGACCGCAATGGAAGAAAAAGGGCCGCTTCTAATGAGGTAATCATTTAGATCTTATATTATATTTATGTTTAGTTTGAATTTCAATTTTTGAAATCGTTTCTAAAGCCCGAATGTGTCAAAAGAAAAATGGAGAAACTGGAAGAAGAAGTCAAAAGAATATCAAATATAAACGAAGAAATAGACAATAAATATCGGTTAATATTTTTTAATTTAATTTTTTTTAATAATCGATTGCAATTTTTAATCGGCTTTAAAATTTGATTTATTAGAATAACGTTAACACAACTCGACAAACAAAGTGATAATTTAGTTTCGTTGAGAAGTGAAAAATTAGAACTAGAAAAAAGTTTGACTGTTATGAGACATGACATCAAAGAGGTTAGAATTGGCTTTTTGTCAATAACTTTAATTTAAAAAATGATGCTTTATTGCGATCGTTGGCTTAAACTGACATTTACTATAATTCAGGCTCAGAGAAAATATGAATTGGAATGTGATAATCGACGTAAAGTTGAGAGTAAAGTGAGTGAGTTGTGGGCAAAGCTCGATCAGGAACAGAGTCTTAGGTCTCAATTAACTCATAATACACAACATACTAATGAAAAATTCGCATGTCTGGAAAAACAATTCGCCACTATTTCTGAAAAGCTTAAAACTGAATCTGAAAACGTTGTGAAACTCAAGAAAATCAATGCTGAGCTTACTTTAAGTCACAGTAATAAAGAAAAATTGGCGGAAGAAATGAGTGAAAAAATTGAAATGTTTCAAAGAGTTAATGCTAATCAGGCGCATGATATCGCAAACTTACAAAACCAATTAGAAAAAGCTCACAGTTCTTGGATTCAAATTAATGATAGAACACAAGAGTTAGAAAGTAATAATTCGTTTATTATTTTATTTCAATTAAAATCAAGTTTGGATTAGATTTTAATTTAATTTTATAATTTAGATCGAAAACAGAATATTCAAAGAGAATTAGATCTTCTTCGCGAGCGTGAGGCCACCGCTGCCATTGACAACCAGAGGCTTACCGACAAAATAGTAGAACTCGAAAAAGTATTAAATAATTTAAATTTTCTCAAATTTTCGCTATATATCACTTAAACATTGATTTTTAATGCCTTCAGGACAGAGCTATGTTGACCATTGAGTTGAAAAATATTCAAGTAAAGTTAGATCAAGAAACTAGTGCTCACGAAGAGGCTGTCGCTTCATTTAATGCCGATAAAAAGCGCTCCACTGAAAATCACAACATTGAATCTTTACAGGGTTTGCATTTACTTATATTTTCGCTATTTATTATACAAACAATTTATTATTGGTTTCTTCTTAATTAAATTAATTAATTCTTTGTTAGCATTACAATCAAAACTGAATGAAGAGAAGTCATTGAGACAGAAATTTGAAAGTCTCTGTCAAGAGAAAGAAAGACAAATCTCAATGATTAATGTAGACTATCGTCAGTTAATGCAACAAATCCAGAAAATTGAAGGAGAACTTAGGCAAGAAACTGAAAAAACCAAAGCTCTTAAAGTTCAATTAGAAGAAGATGTCCACAAACGAACTCATCTTCAATCAGATTTGAAAGAACAAACTGAAGGAATGATTAATTTAAGACAAAGAGAACAACATTTATTAAAAGAAGTCAACGATTTTAAAGAACTTAAGAGAAAAGCAGAGGAAGAATTGATTAAATTAAAAGGGTTTGAATTTAAAATATTTTTAATCAGATTATTGTGTAATAAAATTTATTTACCGGTATATTATTCACTAATTCAGAGCTCGATCTATTGATGAATTACAACTTAAGGAACTTCAAGACCAACTCGAAGCTGAACAATATTTCTCTTCATTATATAAGACACAAGTTAAAGAACTTAAAGAAGAACTTGAAGATAAACAAAAAATTGTCAATGATTTGGAAGACGAAAAGTATGTTAATAATTATTTTTAAAAATATGAAATCATTTATTCAATAAGTCGTTCTCTTGAATATAGGAATTCACTTTGCCATCAAATCGAAATAGCATTAGCTCGCGCTGACTCCGAAGGTTTAGCTCGAAGAATAGCTGAAGAAACAACTGCTGATCTTGAAAAAGACAAAGCCGTTCGTGAATTAGAAATTCAAGAAAGTGAACGAAGATTAATGTCAGACTTGACCACTAAAGAAGAGACAATCACTACTTTGAAGAATAAAGAGAACGAATACAGTAAAACAATTGAAATACTAACAAAAGAAAAAGAAGAATTAAGTGCTAAAATCCATTTCATGAATCAGGGTATGAAATATATGACTGTTTTGTTAGATTACACAAAATTGCAAATAAGATATAAAACTACTGTTACAGTACTGTATAATTAATTAATGCGATGCAATAACGAATTATGTTTCATTCACTTTTGCGAACTGATAACTCGTTATTGCATCGCATCACTTAATTCCTGATAATGTTTCTCTATTTTTATTATCACTTAATTGACAGCATTTGCTCAAGACTTGCAATTGTTTATTTTGAGTAACTCATAAAAACATAAAATAACAACTTATCAGTCTTTTATTATAACTTATTATTTATAAGTTTATATGCGTTTTATTATATTTTTACTTCTTGTTTGCAAAGTTTTTTATTTATTATCAAACTTAATAACAAATCATTTCTAGAAATGAATAATTACATCAACCAATCCGTTCATAACGATAAAGTCGAACAATTAACTAAACAATTACAACAGGAGAAACTTCTTAAACAACAGGTAATTAATAGGAATTTATTCAATTTGTAAAGCTATTGATTTGACTGAACTTTCAATATCTGTGAAATAGGCCGTCAATAAATTAGCAGAAATTATGAATAGAAGAGATATGAACTTAAGTGGAAAGAAGAGCAGTAAAGGAAGCTCTGCCGACTTGCGTCGCAAAGAGAAAGAATGTCGAAAATTACAACAAGACTTAACGACTGTAAGTCATCTTTAACTATATGTTGTTTCAATTTTGTAATGTTTGCCATTTCTCAAAAGGAACGCGAAAAATATAATCAAATGGTCGCACGATTTCAAAAGGAATTATCAGAAATGCAGGCAATACTTTACGATGAATGTCAACTTAAGGTTAAATTACAAATGGAATTAGACTCAAAAGACGCAGAAATTGAGCAATTGAGGCAAAAACTAGTGCAAAGACTCTCTGATGAACACATAATCAACAGTACAATCAAAGAATTTGAAACCAACGATATCGAAAATATCCGTTTAGAGGGATGGCTATCGATACCTAATAAGCAAAACATTCGAAGACATGGCTGGAGAAAGCAATACGTAGTTGTTTCGAGTCGTAAAATTATATTTTACAACAGCGAAGTCGACAAAGCAAAAGCAGATCCAGCACTCATTCTTGACTTGAGGTAATTTCAATAAATTCATATCATATTTTTAACTCAATTTTCTCTCGATTGCAGTAAATTATTTCACGTGCGTTCAGTCACTCAGGGTATGTCTCTCTCTTATTGAATGTTTTATTTTTGAAAACATCAAAATTCATATTTAAAAACTTACTTTCAGGTGACGTCATTAGAGCCGATGCTAAGGAAATTCCAAGAATTTTTCAGGTAAAACACAACTATTTTATAGGTTATGATTCTGTCTTCAAACGCGTCTAATTCGTTATAACTTACAGTTATTATATGCCGGCGAAGGAGAAAGTAGAAAACCGGGCGATAACACACATCCACCTGAAATACAAATGACTAAAGATGTAAATAGACTTCAATTTATAAATTTACAATTGTTTGAATGATTTAATTATTTAAATAGCCGTCAACTGTTGAACATAAGGGCCACGATTTCATTCCAATTAGTTATCACATGCCGACCACTTGCGAAGTGTGTCCTAAACCGATGTGGCATATGTTTAAACCACCGCCAGCTCTGGAGTGTAGACGTGAGTCGATATTGACTATTATTTAATTTAATTATAATTATATCGTTTGACTTCAATTATGTTATATTTTAATTATAATTATATTGAATTGTTTGATAGGCTGTAGAGTTAAGGTACACAAAGAACATTTAGACAAGAAAGAAGAGATAATCGCCCCCTGCAAAGTCAACTACGACCCAAATACTGCCAAAGAATTGCTATTATTAGCTACTTCTTTGGAAGAACAACAACAGTGGGTCAATAAATTAAGGAAAAAGATCGAAAAATGTGGTTATGCGGCCAATCAGGACACAAAATCATCGCCAAGGTTTACATTATAACACTTTTTCGCTTTCCATTTCTCAAGTTTTACTAGATATCGATTAAAACATTGATTGATTAGTTTGAAGTTTAACAGAAAATAATCTTTTGCTCAATATATTTGCATAAAAAGTCAAATAATTAAGAGTTTTAGTTGAGATCATAGCTTAAGCTTTTATTATTAAAGAGTTATGAATACAAAAACAATTTATTTGGTTTTGTTTTAAATGACACGACAATCAACAAACTATTGTAATCAGTGAAATCTAATGCTTAAACTTCGTTAGAATGAGTTTTAGAAATAAATTAGAGCTTCAATCGACTCAGTCAAACAATATATTGAATTTTTAAATTCTTATTCAGTTATTGTTGTAGTTCAACAAAAAACTAGAGCTTAAAAAATTAAAATCTATATTTGATCGACAAACAGATGAACTAAAATTAAAACCAAATTTACTTTACAGGTCCTCAAGTACTCAAAATTTAGTAAAGTCTGCGTCCATGAAATCAGCGACATTACCACCAATGGTGCCCAATAACAGTCGCAAATCTTAATTAAGTGCCTTTAATTAAGTCCATATCTTCATTGTATTTATTATTTAATGAGATTTTATTGTATTTTTTTACTATTCTAAGCAATCATTTGCCAAATTTATCCTTTATTTCATCTCTCTCTTAATATTATTCTCACGAGTGCCTCAAATAATTTGGTTTATTTAATGTTTGAATTTTATTTTATAGTTTCTTATAAACAAATTATTGTGATTTTAATATTGAAAATTTAATTTTAAATTAATCTTTCAATAAATCGCTCACAATCTCAAGCAATACTTTTATCTATTTTGAAAGATTTTATGTTTTTGACTTTTTTTTGCTTCTGTTTTAAGTACGAAAACATTTAATATTTAATGAAACTATTGGTCAGAAATAAAAAATTTTTCTATTATTGCATGAAATCAAAAAAATTGTAAATTTTAGAAAATAAAGTCATTAAAGTATTTTATAATTAGAATCAAATGTGTTGGAGTTTCGATTACTAAACAAATAAACACAACTTCTACTCATAAACATTCAAAGGTTGAAAACACACAAAATTTTCTAAACACTCGAGCTTATCTGTTTTATAGTTGACTACACGTTTTAATGAATCAAAAATAAGTCATGAATGGAAAAATTTTTTAACTTTTACAACAATATGTTCATACATAGCATTGATTTCTACGCAGTTGTGCAACACTTAAATTATTAAAAATTTTCAATTCAAACCATCAAAAGTAGGTTTAAATGCTTTTATCCAAAATGAAAATTTTTTTACATTTATGATAAAAATTCATTTTTAATAACAGAAAATCTAAACGAATTCTGTGAACGTAAGATTTATTGGATTTTAAAATCAATAATATTTTCTAATTTATCTTAAAGTTTGAACAGTAGTTAACATTTTCCAAGAAAGTGATGACATAAATATAAAATGAGGGGAAGTTTAAATCATATGTTTCAAAACTTGCAAACAATTCAATGATAACATACTTTAAGTATGAGGTAATCGAATAAAGCTTTTTCTGACAGACGTTGTCTATGCCCTCATTCTTAAGAACCCATAAGAGAGGCGTCAGCTTTCAAACAAGTGGATAACTTTCACGTTAATTAATTAAGTGAGAGTTTGAAGAGCGCTCTCTTCCTATCAATTGAGATATCATTTAGTTATCAATTTTTATTTTTTAATTATTAACTTAATATTTAGTTATTGTCGTAGTTCAACAAAAAACTAGAGCTTAAAAAATGTTAACATGTATTTGATTACAAACAGATTAACTCAAATTAAACTTAAAATTATATTGACTTATGTTTTGTTTTTCATTCACAGTTAGATAGCGCTCAACACAGTATTGGCTTTGAGTTGAACTAAATTTTGAAATAGTATTACATTATTCTAGACTTTGAGAGAAAATCTAAAAGTGATATAATATTGATATTTTGCTTTAGTATTTGAAGTGACACTCCTTTAGAAGTTTGCAATACATTTGCATTTCATTCGTATTGTTATTAAAATTGATTATTAAAATCAATATTTATTTTAATTTTTATTAAATCTGTTTTACTATTTAAGTATTCAATGTTTTTATTTTATTTTTAAATTAAACGCTTTTTTGATAATTATTTGAACGTTTTTTTTAACCTAATATTGAATTATTTTCAACTAATTGTGTATTAATTGACAACAAATTGGATTAAAGCCAATACTTAATGACTCAATAATTATGTTTTAATGGCTTTCGATTAATAACTCAACTATTTTTTAATTAATAACAAAATTATATCAATTTTATTAATATTTAATATTCTTTTCTTCATTCCATCAAAAAGTCTTAATTATTAAAAATTGTTTTTATTTTAACGAAAAAATTATTTTTTACGTAAAAATTGTGAGCAAAACAACAAAAAGTTTTTATTAATAAATAATGCGTTGAATTAAATATGAAATGAAATCCAAAACAAACAAATAGTTATTAATAATAGAAATAATAATAATTGTCGTTAATATGAGTTCAGAATTGGCCTCAAATGCGAACAAAAATGAAAATACGATTAAATGCTCAACAAATAAATTGCAATCAAATGAGTCAATGATTGGCTCAACAGTTGTTCCAACAGTTAATCAAAGCTCTAATTCGCACAATAAGTCTAACTCATCACCGATTAAGTCAAATACCAGTCGATTCTCGGCTTTGGCCAGAATTTTCAAGCCTTGGAAATGGAAGAGAAAAAAGAAAAGCGAAAAATTCGAGAAAACTTCAAAAGGTTTTCACTTTTTTTTATCCTTTATTTCAATTGACTTTTTGTTTGCTTTAATTCAATTTTATTAATGACTTAATCGTTAAAATAATAGCATTAGAGAGAAGAATATCAATGCGTTCAACAAAAGCAGATCTCATTCAAAGAGGAGTCCTTTTACCCGAAAAAAATAATTCAATTAATTTGATTAATAACTCAATTAAAGAAGAAAATGGTATTTCAATTCTCTTCTCTTGTATTTTGACTTTTATTTTAAATCAAATTTATTTCTTTAGACGAAACCAAAAGATTTGATATGAAGTCGAATAATATGAATGGACTGAAAGACAATGAATTGTCGAATGTCGAAGACATGCTTCCAATGCAATCGACAGCAATAGTGATGACATCACTGCCGACTTCAATGACATCCGATTCGAGTACAGATTGTATTTCAAGTGCTCCCAAAGCTTCGATTCCTATGTCTTTCAGCGGATACCTTCGCGGCGCTGTCGCCACTCCTTTGGTGGCCATCGCTAGAAATAACATTAATTCCAATTCCATTCTTTCATCAATTCATAAAAGAACAAATTCGATCGATCCGAAGACTAGCTCTGATGCGAACCCAATCATTAATAATAACGACATCACTACTAATCAAAGCAACGCTAAAGGTATTCATTATTTAATTTTATCACAAATTCAATAAACATTAGGATTAGATAAAGACTTACTATTCAAATAACTTAACGCTAGTTTTATATTAATCTTATATTCTTTTTATTAGAAATTTTACACATAATTACGTCATCTCATGCATCAACAATAATATCAAATTCAATATCGAGTAATAAAAGTAATAACAATATAAATAATGTTAACTCTTATAATAACATTAATGTGAATAATATGAATGTAATGCAAGTGAACTCGAGTGTAACGCATTCAATGATGACTCCCTTACAATTCAATGAGATCGGACCCATTCCTCCCCCGAGAATGTTTTGTGACACTGTTTTGCATACTGTTAACTATAATAATAATAATAATAATATTAATAGTGATAACTATAATGATAATAAAATTAATGAAAATGACTCAAACATGGACTCAACAAACGATGTAACTGATAATTCCCATAAAAGTTTGCCACAAATTGAAAGAACGCAAACCATAAATGAAGTGCCACAAATGTCTTCTTTGCCAATATGTGTTATTCGTAGTCAATTCATAAACGAATCGATTTCCGTAGAAGAAGTTCCCACTAAAGAACCGCAATTAACAGCTGTTCCAAAGAAAAGTGCTTTAAAGAAGCCAAGAATCGCTAGTGCAATGTCTTGTCCGACAAACAATTCAACAAAAAATGAAATTCATAACCAACAAAACTCATCGCCAGCTTTAATACGTACGAACATAACTGCAAACACATCGACCTCTTCTCCTGTTTTAATAAGGCCTCAGCCGTCGCCCAGATTTACATATAATTCAGTTCCAATGCAAATAGTGGTGTCATCCGCGCAGCACAACCCAAACATTAACAATCAGAGCCAAACTTTGAAGTGAGTCATCTATTTCTTTGATTAAATAATTAGATTAGTTTATATTTATAGTCAGGTTTTCTTACATTTTCTTACAATTGAAAATCGATTTCTCAGAATCATTGAAAAAATCTTACAAATGAAATTTAACTTTTCTGGAATTCTTAGATAAGGTCTTATCGATAATTATTATATCATTTTCCGGTGTACATAATCTCTCTTTTTTTGAGCTTTTTATCTCAATTCAATAGTTTGATAAATTTTCAAGTGTGACCTTTCGATTGCCCTTTACAAAGCCGTCAAAATTGTTTATTGTTATGAAAGCCAGAGTCCATGAGTGAAGCTTTTTTTTCATTGCTTTAAGAAATTTGATATTTTCAAAAATTTTATTTCATTTTTTTTTTCATTAAACTATAAATTGCATGACAACCGATATGTGGTTTTTGTACAAATAGTTACAGATTTTATTCATAGAATAACAGATTCTTGACCCAAATCATTGCATTTTCTTTCAAGTTTTATGATTTCAAACAATTTTCAGTTTTTATTGCAAGTAATCATTGAATAAAAATTAGTTTATATGCGAAAAATTTGTAATTTTACGCATAATTTTTAACTCAAATCATGAGATTTCATAAACATAATCATTTCATTACATTTTGTTTACGAATTTTGGATTTATTTGCTTAACAATTATATTCTAACTTTATATTTATTTGTCTTTTCAATGATTGAATTCAATGATTTTTCAGATATAATAAATCAATATTTAAGTTGAATCACATTTTAGTTCTAAATTTGCAAGTGTTGAATAAAGTTTAGTTTAAGATATTATCGTAATTTTGGGTATATTATCAATTGCTTTCATTTTGTTCAAAGTTTTCCTCAAAATTCAAATTTAATTAAAGAAAAAATGAATATTTTGTGGTAATGGGTAGAAAAGTGCTTAAGTTTTTCTTTATTTTGTTATTATTTAAATATCACATTATTTATTAGATTTGAAGTTAACTAAATTTAACTAAATTTAATGCTCTTTATGTGATAGTTCGGTGATGTCTAAAGTTCGTCATTTCAATAACTCTATCCTCTGTTCGGAAAATAAAGAAAACCAACCATTTTCTTCTATCAATACGAGAACTATTTATTCAAATGAGAACCAATCGAATCACTCGAGAATCACTCCAACCATTGTATTCAATAAAAACCAAAACCAAAACCAAGACTCCGATTCTGACACTGACAGCGATGGAAATATCAATTGGAAAGACTATTACGGCGACGACGAACACGGTTTGTATTTTAATTAATATTTATTTCTATAAGACTTTCGGAAACACTTAAACCAATTTATTTGATTTCATGATAAGAATAATTATATCCGAAACTTTTGATTTCACGATTTCTTCACAACTCTTTGAGTTGAATGCTTTCAGTGATTCATTCAAATCATAAAATCTAGTAATTTATTGACACATTTAAGGACTCCCACAATGTTTTCCAGTTAAAAACAGAAAAATCATGTTAAATGACTCATAGCATTGAAATTAAAATAATCTCCTAAAGGCTTTACCAAAATAATAACTAATAACCAATAATAATAACTAGCAATTCGTTTTTAATTCATACGAATAAACTTCAAAACCTTATTTTGCTTGAGAGCATCAAATTTTCAAATATCCATTATTTTTCTCTGCAATCGTTTAAAAATGTTAATTAAATTATATGGAACTCATTGAAACTCATTTAAGTATTACAAGTAAATGTGATTCAGACTCTAATATGAATCCGATAACTATTACTTTTAAAGAAATAGAAAATAACAATTTTGTTCAAATTGGTTGAAAATCTGTTAAGTTTAATGCATATTATATATAACATACATATATTATATGGTATGGATTATTACTCACAATAATTATAATTCTTCAAAATAATTTTCAATTCACGACAAATTAATTTTTCATTTTTTGTATAACAGGAAGAGTTGCCGCAAAGATAGCTCGCAAAGACTCGTTGGCCATCAAATTGGCTCAAAGGCCTGATAAACAGGAATTAATTGATAAAAATATAATTCCTGTTATGTCAGAAAATGAAAGACAAGACACACGAGAAGCAATTGGAACCAAATTATCGCGAAGATTGAGTTTGAGACCAACTGCCGAAGAATTAGAGCAAAGAAATATTTTGAAACAGCAAACGCCCGATGAAATGCTTATCGATAAAGAGAAAAAGAAACAAACGCTTATCAGAAAAGTATTATTTATTATAATTTAATGTATTATTTGTTGACTAATATTTGAATTAATTGATAGTTGAGTTTCCGTCCAACTATTGAAGAGCTCAAAGAAAGAAAAATTATTCGTTTCAACGATTACGTTGAAGTTACTCAAGCAAATGATTACGACAGAAGAGCCGACAAACCATGGACGAGATTGACTCCTAAGGATAAGGTATTTCTTTAACTATTCCGAAAATTTTAGATGAGAAACTAATTCTCATTTATTTATATTCGACATAATAGGCAGCCATTAGAAAAGAATTAAACGAATTTAAAAGTATGGAAATGGAAGTTCATGAAGACAGCCGTCATATGACGAGGTTTTTATATTTTTATTATCAGTTGTTACGAGAAATACTAATTCTTATGATTTAATCTGATTTGTTAGGTTTCATAGACCTTAAGTCATACGATATTATTGTTGTATATGATATGCAAATATAGTTTCATTTGGAAAACACTGTGATTTGAATGCATCAAACATTTGTACTTCACATTAACGGCAACTTTAATTAACACAATTCACTCAAATTAATTCATTTAAACATTCGTGTCATTAATGTTGTCATCTTTTTTAAAACTTATTAAAATTGATCACATTATCAACGGCTAGAAATGAATGGATTTAAAGTCATTTCGAAGTTTGATGTGCGGGTCACATATGTGTCACATATTGTCGAACATATGTCGAACTTTTTATATGTTCTCTTATTTGTAAACTTCACAATTATTTGTTTTGGGCATTAATTGATAGTTAAGTTTATGTTTCATTGACATCACATAATAATAGCAATAATTAAAGTTTAATTCATGAGTTTATTTTGTTTTCTCTAAATTTTTGTAAACATTATTTCATCAAAGATTAACCAAATTTTGATACATTCCTTCAAATATGTTATTTCTGTTGTAAATAAATTTAGTATTTATTCGATATTAATATTTGAAATATTCTCAAATTGTATTATTAGTTATTTATAACACCAATGACTGTAAATCTGCTTTTTATAATTTTCTTAAATTTAAAACAAAATTAAACAATTCTTTTCTGTTTAAATCATTATTTGGCACTCATTTATAGTATAGAATTCAATGATTTGCATAATAGATAAAAAACAATTTTAAGGGAAACTTACTCTCAATAGTGATTCAATTTTCACAAAAAGACAAACTTTTACAATATATTCAAAATGAATCGATAGAACTTATAGAACTGATATAATTATGAAATCAACTTATTTTGAATTACTTTTAGCCAAACCTAAAACGAAATAAAAAGTTTGTCAATATTTTTATTTTTGACTTGCATTTGAAAGTTTGTTTGACTTTAGTCTTCAATTGAAACTAAAAATTACAAATTTTTTCAATTAAGACATTGTTTTCATTGATTATTAATTTCGTTGTCTAAATAAAACGCTACAATTTTTTTAGAATTATTTTTTTAATTCAGAGAACTTTCATTTTTTCTCAAAAGAATACATTTTTATTATAAATGAAATAATTTGTAGT
>JAQIWZ010000107.1:0-29528 GCA_034697245.1 Malaconothrus monodactylus | reverse complement strand
GAGTGAGAACTCATTTTGACGATAATTTATTTGTTTAATATTATAATTCAATAACAATTAAATATTTGGATAACTTTCACAAAAGTTTATTTATTTATATTTTTTGAAGTTCACGTGCTTTTAAAATGAAAACATGCGTGCATTGAGTCATACATTACGTCATTATTGAAATTATGATTTCGATAAATAAACGTAAACTTTGAGTTTAATTAATATTAAATTTTTTTATAATTTAAACATTTATTCATTTATTTTTCGAATTCAAAGATTGAATTTATTAAATCATTTCAAAATTTTGTCATTTAATTAATTAATATTTGACGTCATTTGTTGTAATTAATTAAAAGAGGGAAAAGTTTTGTTTGTTTAACAAAATCTCTGATAACTTAATAACGATATGATATAAAAGTTATAGTAAAAAGAGTTAAACTTCAATTGAAGTAAACAATAAGTTAATAGCGAAATATTTTTTTCTCAATTGTTTCGTCACTTTATTTCTTATTTAATACCAAATGACACGACGTTTTGTGTTGAGTCCAAAAACATTTTAAGATATTTTAAGACAAACTTAACTAAAGGTTATTTGATTAACAAATCAGTTAAATATTAATATAGTTTCGATTCAATGAAATCAAAATAAATAAAAACTTAATAATTATCATAATATCTAAGAATGTCCTCAAATGTAAAGTTCATTCCTGGCGGTTTTGAAGACAGTGATAGTGAAGAAGACGACGACTTCTTCGATCATTATAAATATAATCGACATGAAAGACAACAATTCAATAGTGTTTCCATTGATGACAATCAAAACACTAATGATTTGATTGATTTTTCTCAAGACAATCAATTAGTGGTCAATCAAAATGACAACAAAAGAGAAATAAATTCACCAAAACTTAAAGTATTTATTATTTAATTATAATTTTAGTATCAATTACTCATTTAATTCAATAAATGAATTGATTGTTAACTATATTTGAAACAAAAAGCGAAACGCATTAATTCGTTCATCACTTTCTCCGTCTTCCGGAAGTCTTGTTTTGGATGACATTCGTTTGGGAGTAATTAATGGAAATTTAGATTACTTTAAGTCTCAGATCGAGTGCGAAAATAACTTTTTTATCGACACCGTATTGAAGGCCGGCTGGACTTCACTCATGTATGCCTCCAATAATGGACACAAAGATTTAGTTCATTATTGTCTTGAAAATGGAGCTGATCCTAACTATCATAAAGGCATTCATTTTATTTGCTTTTTTCATTTCATTTTTCTGATTATATTTTAGTTTAATTCAAATTTGTGTCAGTTTTAATTTGAAAATAGAAATACAAAAATCTTTGATTATCAGTAATTTTAAGTTTAATTAAAAATAAATTTATAGACGGATTGACACCATTAATGACCGTTTGTTCGAGTGTTAATCAGAATGAAGACGATCTCATTTGTTGCGTTCAGTATTTGATTAAGTTCGGTGCAAATGTGAACTCTTGTGACAAAAACGACAATTCGTGTCTCATTTATGCGGCAAAATCGGCAAAATGTGGAATTGTTAGTGAATTAATTGAGAACAATGCAGAAATAAATCACGTAAATAAAGAAAAGTGGAGCGTAAGCCTAAAATCACTACATTTTTTGCTATTTTTAATAAATCTATAATTAGATAATATTTCTAATTAAAAGGCATTGCATTGGGCCGCAAATGAAGGCAACGGCAAAGTCATTGAAAAACTTATAAATAGTAATATTGATATTAATTTGAAGACTAATTTGTGCCAAACTGCAGCTCAAATCGCACTTTCCAAAGGATATGAAACTGTCTGTCGAGCCATTAATAAATATAATCAATTTTTTGCCCTAAATTTTGGCTAAAATCCAATTTGTATTTTAAGATAAGCGATGTATTGGAAAAAGTGAATCAAAGAAACAATGAAGGAATAAATGAAGTCGAAAGTAATTCATCCGATAAAAAAAGACTGAGTCTTGAAGAAAGCGAATCGTTATTAACTTATGTTAAGTCCAACAAAAACTTTGAAGTTCAACCAAAGAAAAGGCAATCAAAATAAACAATTTATTGGTATTTATTTTTATTCATTTTTTTCTCTAAATAGAACTCACGAAGATTTAGAAGAATTTCTAAGACTTTCTAATGTCTCGGATTTATTTCCTAAATTCGAAGAAATGGGTATTTGTTATCAAGACTTAATCACAACCCCTGAAGAATGTCTGGAAAGAATTGGAGTCACGGATATAGCAATTAAGAGAAAGATTATAAGTAATATTATTTTGATTCACAAACAGGAGTGGAGAAAAGAAAGTCTTCGAGATCTCAATCTCAACACAAATATTAAGTAAGTTTTTCCAAAGTTTCTTAAATCGAAGGGTTAAACATTACTTAATGAATATAAATATTAGTTGTCCAGAAATGATGTCAATCATGACAAACATAGCCAATCATATCACGCGTATTGACCACACGATTGTATTCTTGAGACATAAAATATACAAAAGCCCTGAAAGTCTGAGTTATAACAACGACATCATAACTATTAATAAAGTTCGCGACGAAACTCTCCAAACATTAATAAACACCCGTTATTTGTATCAAGAGTTGCAATTTTTTCGTCAAGAGTTGAACAAAATCACCGACACTTCCGAACCTCAGACCGAAGACATTATGAAAATTTCTTATGCTTTGGAGAACGAAATCTTGGATTTCAATAATAATAATAATAAGTCTCAATCGTATTACTCGAAAAGTGCATTAATCATAACAGTTGGTATTTTGGGTGTTTTTGTCTTAAAATACGGCCGTTTCACAAAAGAGAACGTATTCGACTTCATCGTCAAAACTATTCCAAAACATAATTTCTCAAAATTCAATTTTATTTTATTAACGATGTAGTGATAAAACTCATTGAAATTATTTGCATTTATTCTATTCTCAAATTATAAAATAATTAATTATTGAAATCATAAATACAATTATTATTTTTTGAAAGTAAAATTATCTTTAAAGAATTGTTCGCTAATTATTAATAAATGGATTACAACCATTGAAACGATAAGCAAAGAAATAACTAACTTACGCTTAAATTAATATTTGAAACAAATTTAGTTAAGAAACAAACACCCATTAAGAAGTACGAGCGATTACAAACTTATTAGAAGATTATTTGTCTTTTTTGACGTCATCCACATTCGAAAGTTTGTTGTATTCGCGCTAAAAGAAAAATCACAGAAAAAATGGTCAGTTTTTAATCTGAAATAGTTTTTAAAATGATTAAAGCAAAAGAACCTGTAATTTGTCATGTTCTACAAGCAATCGGTCGTATTCACTACTGACAGCTTCGGCCTGTTTTTTCATTGAATCACAATTGACTCGATAGCGAATCAGTTCTTCCTTAGCGGTCGCCAAGTCTTCTCTCAATTTACGTAATTCTAATTCTTGTTTTTCAATTTTTTTGTTTCCTTCGTTATCATTGACGAGATTGTCTCCGGCGGCCGTTCCAGACATTTGTTGCATTAATTGTTTCGAATGTTCGGACGCGCCCTTCGCTTGTTTGAGCGATGCCTCGGCCTGTGCTTCCAATGAAGCCTGAAGTGATATCAATATGACTAAACGTCGAACTACACTATAAATATATCGATTTCAACATTAAATTAAAAACAAAATAATTTCTAAAATATTAATAACAAAAGTAATGAATTGATAGATGACTGACAGACATAAAAAGAGAGCAAATCCCGCGATATAGAAATTTCGTTGAGCTCTAAACAGTTTCATCGAGTGCTGGAGTTCGGCGTCGAGATGGCCGTGATCTGAGTCGTGGATCTTCTCCGAAGAATACTTTGACATTTCACGGATTGAATCTATTTTTCAAAATTTAATTTCAATTTTTGCAAAATTTAAATTCAATTTTTAATTAAATAATAATTTGAAACAAACCGATAAACAGAAGGACAAGAATTATAATAAAGACCATAAAATATAGATTCGCCTGACTTTCGATACTTCGCAAGAATCGCGATTTGAAAAACTTTTGCCATCTATTAAGTGAAAGACAATTAAATGAGAATCAAATCAATTAAAGATATGACAAATGAATTGATAATAAATTGATGGTTACGTTCGCGCAGCAATGAATGGCAATAATAATAGTATAACAAAAGCGATTTCCGCGTAAAGAAAGGTCGCAACGAGTGTCCACTGAACTGACATTGTGGTACTAACTATTCATTAATCGTTTAATACAAATATTTAATTAATTTATTGATTATTGTTTTGAAAATATTTAATAAAATAAATGATAGAAATATAGAAATAATTACCAAAATTGACGTCAATTAAGAGCAAAACTTATAATTAATTAAAGAAATGGTTTGCAATTAAATGCTTTACTATTAGTAACACTTTTTCAATGAATTTTTGGTTATCAAAAGTAATACAGTTTTGAACGAATGAATAGATTTCTCTTTAAATATTAATTTTTATATCAATAACAAAGATATCCTTAAGTTGACGTTCACTAAAGGCATTAGTCATTTATTTGCATTATTTGATGTAAACTTATATTAGTAATGAAATATCTCTATTATTAGTGCTTTATTTCGACACAAGAATTCACTATAAGTTCAATTAAATTATCCAAATCTCAAAGTTTTACTAAATCTCGAATACTTCTAATGTATTGATTATAATTTGATTATAAACTTATGAATAGCAGACAAACTACGACTTAAATTATGAAATATGTGCGCAGGAGCTTAATTAAAATTTCAAATTCAATTAATTTAAGCAAAACTATTCATTTTGAGGCAATTTTTCTTAATTTTCAGTTTTATTTAACGGTTTTTTTATTTATCAAATTGTTGAGTAAATGCACATCAAATCATTTTTTAATATTTGACGAATGGCTAAATTTGGATTTCATAGTGAAATTTTCTACACTTTAAAATCTCATTTCAATGATATAATAATGAATTTTTAAAAAATGAAACTAAACACAAGAATAACACAACAGATTAAGTTCCTTTCAAAACTTTCAAAACAATTCATAATTCATAAAATGAATGAATTCCAATAATATTCATTGTTGAGATATATATATATATATTTGATAGTGAAAAGTATGAAATATTAAATTTTTAAAGTCAATTTAAAGCTTAAGGTTTGAATTAGTGAAAATATATTGAATTTTGCTTCAGCAAAGCGACTGCAATTTTGCTAAGTTATAACCTAAAAATAAATCGATAAGTTAAGTGAAATCTTCTCCAGTATTGTAGCGCTGCTGACAATTATATAGATATAAATATAAGTTATATTTTGGTACTTCTAAATAAGATAATGGATTCTTATTAACTAATATAATGATAACTTTTTAAGCGGCTTATTATGAATTGATTTTCATGAACTTTTTTCGCACTTATTCTCTTTAGAAATGATGAATAAAATTTCATCATTAAACTCAACTATAAATGACTTCAAAATATTGAGCATAATATCATTTATATATTACATAATCATAATTTGTGATAATGTTATTTCTGCTGAAAAACTAGCGAAATGTGATTTTCTAAAGTTCAAAAGAGGATGTCGTAATTTAGACACTCAAGAATGTGATCAAATGAGCCAACAATGTAAATGTCGATCACAATATCCAATCAGTTTATCAAATGGTATTTGTTTAGAGAAGAAGTCAATAGGAGAGGGTTGTATGGGTTCAATACAATGTGATCACATACCAAACGCTGGTTGTTATGGTTTGGATACAGAATTCAAAGATGATTTTTGGATACTATTATGGGGCAAATTTGGTGTCACAGATCCGGGCAAATGTTATTGCGATTCACGTAAAGATTTCAGCTACAATCAGAGTTTGAAGGCTTGTGTCAGAAATCTGATTATTGGAAGCCATTGTTCCGCAGGTTGGGATTGTTATAGCAAAGTATCAAATAGTATTTGCAGCGCTTTAGATCGCTGCGAATGTAGGTCTGGCTATTACTACGAAACTCATTCTGATTCTTGTAAATTATCACTTAATTATGGCGACGATTGCATATCAAATGAAGGCTGTGTTAGTTCTTTACTAACATGTGACAAAGGAATTTGCAAATGTAAAATTGGATATCATTTCGACAAATATAATAATCCTAAATGTCAGCCCAACAATGATAACAGATGTCCTGATAATTATAAATGGAGTGAAAAATTAGGCGATTGTGTTGATGAAAATGTTGCGATACTTGAGAAAGAATATAATATTAAACATTTAAATGAGTTTGATTTGATTGAACCGCCGAGAATTTATTCAATATTTGTAATTCTAACGCTTTGGATATTTTTATTGTTTATTTTGGGAAACGCTAAAAAAGGAATACGATTCGTTGAAAAAGCAGTTCGAAGATATCAGACCTCAGAATACAGACAATGTGATACTACAACTGCACAAACATCTATTGAAACACAACATCAAGAAATGGCAAATTCTCAAATTTCATTGAATTCATCTATGAGTTCAGCTATTAATCTGAGTTATCCTCCGCCATCATTTGATGAGCTCTATCCTAACGTTAGTTCGCGATATAACGACGAGCCACCACCAACTTATGAAGAATTGTTCGATAAAGAAAATAATTTTGTGGTGTAATTCTAAACGTACAAAAATGATTTGAATAGTTGAACAATTTGAATATTGTCTAATTTTTCAAGTTTTTTTGGTTCAATGCCTAAAGAAATAAATTTTTATTCCATTACAAATCATGAATTTTTGACAAAAAAGTAGCTCTACTTTTATGTCCCCTGAAAGTTATTTTTATTAAGTTTAAAAATTCAAAATATATTAACTTAGAATAAATTTATTGTCATAATAAAAGAAAATAAGATATAATTCAATATTTGCATCTTCTCTATTAACATAATGTATTGTGAAAAAGAAATAAAACTGTAATTCAATATATATTCAAACATCAGTAACTTTACACTTGCTTTGACTTCGACTCTATCTTTATATTTATACCGAAATCGGATTATGTCAACATTAACTTGTGTTGACTTTGAGTTTGTATTCAGATAATAATAAAATTTTTCTCAAATATGACACAAAAAAATCGATAAATGTTTAGCTTCTAGAGGAAAGCTTATGGAATAAATTGATATTTCTCTACAATTGCTGTAAGCTCTCTGTAGAGATACTTCATCTTAAATTTTAAGCTTAGTATCAGATTGAGTAGAAATACAGTGTATTGTATTACTCTATGATTATATTGTAACTATATTTTCAAGCAATTTTAGGTGAAGAAGCAGTGAAGAATTATTTTCAAATTTGCTGATAAAGCCTATTTAGGTTTTATCAATATTCACACTTTGTGACATCAATTTCCACCACAATTGTTATCGAATTATGCATTATTCCAGATAAATAGATTCACATATTATTATCTAATGGAAGATTCAATTTTTGAATTCAAATTATTGTGACCCAAATTTTAATTATTTTTTGTCAATGCAATGGAGTTAGAAAATAAAAAACTAAAGCTATTTATTATAAAATTATGGTTTAATTTATATATAAACGAACAAAACAAAATTAATTAGTAAAATGATATTTCTTCTCATTTTTATTTGTTTAGTAAAAGAAAACTAAGTCTTTTATATTTGATTACTAATTGCTTTGCAAATAATCACTATCGATATGTTTGAGAATAATTTTCTCACATTTCTTTACAATAATTTTAATAGAGAGCAAATATTTCAATTTTAAATCAAATTATATTCAATTATCAAATTTTATTTTATTTATTAAACATTGTTGAAAATGTTTTTGATTGATTTTCGGCAAAATGTAAAGTGATATTAAGAAAACGTAATTTTTTCATGAAAATGAAGGCATTCCTTAAGGGAACTTAAAGTCATAGAAACTTATCAGAAAATGTAATTACCAGTAATTTGATTCGTAAGATTTTAATTAGAAAATGCGTTATTTTATTATTGATTTCATAATCATTTGGATTAATAATTTGAGCTTTAAAGGACTTAAGCTGGAAGGAAATCATCAAAATGTTGATCACTCTAGAAGTGAGCTGTAGCGAACAAGTTTGTCGAGCAATGCTAAAAATCAATAGACAGTCATTTCATGGCAGTAACCGAAAAGCAATATTTATTGAATTCATTGAAGGGCTTCTAACTGTTAACTCAAATTTGTAGACCATCGTTACATTGCTATAGGATTTATTTGCTATTTATTGAAGGCAAATAAGAGCAATTATTAGTCAATAATTAAATTGTAAGCTCTATTATTCGAAGTTAAGGTAAATTACATTAGGTCTGAATTTGAATGACAATTTGTAGACTTGGCGCATGCATTTTTTGTCATTACAATTGAGTGCTTATATTCTACACTTGACTTCCATAAGTTGAATGCATTATAGTTGCGAATGTAACCACTTCTATGTGAAATTTATGTGCCAAAAAATTACATATTTTTAATATGTTATCAATTCATGTAATATCGATAGTTTGCACCTTAAAAGTAGTGAACGCCTTCACAAAATGCAATTTCAAGATATATGAATTAGGATGTGATGAGGAAACCAATACTTTTTGTAATAATTCTACACAAAATTGTATTTGTAAACCAAATTATAGCATAAAACTTGAAAATGGTATATGCCTTCAGTCTGTGAGCATTGATGGCGAATGTATGATATCTCAAGAGTGTTCTCTTATTCCTAATACCAAGTGCTTAACAGTAGATGGAATCGAATTACGATACGATCAATTCAAACATTTTGGATCTAAAATTTGGCAAATATCTAGAAAACTGATTAAGGATAAGGTTGGAGTTCTTGGTTATTGTAAGTGTAAACAAAGTTATCAATACGACAGACAAAAAAATCTATGTATTTATAAAGTTATCGGAAGCGCTTGCAGTCATCACAAGCATTGTTCGAAATTAGTTACTAATAGTGAATGTCATAGCGGTGTTTGCAATTGTCAGATCAGTCATTATCATTTCAATGATACCTGTCTTCTGAAGAAAAATTTTCTAGATTTTTGCTCAAATAGCTTTGAATGTAAATCTAATTTATATTGCAGTCAAAGTTCTCGATGTGAATGTCGCAAAAATTATGAGTTTAATGAGCAAAGCAGTGAATGTCAATATAAATCTTCTAACGAAGTCAATACTTTGAATACTTCTAATGCCAACGGAAGACTGTGGGACGACATCGCCAAAGTGGGAGGATTTCTAATTATAGTGGTTGTTATGCTCTTCCTCTGCACAAAAAAAGAATCGGAACAAAATCAAACACAGAGTAATAGGAGCGTTAGAAGAAGATCAACAAGTCTTTCAAGAACTCATCAACGGAGAAGTTCATCAGTTAACTCTCATCGACCCCTCTGTCAAACGCCATCTAATGCTTCCCGAACATCAGCCTATAAAACATTTGAGGACAACAGACAGACAATCATAATTCCGATGCCTATTCAAATGGTACGCTCTATGTCTTCGTCATCTGATGAAATTGAATACAATCCTTATCTTTTCGATACCCTATTCCCTCAACAATCAGATAATGACGACCCGCCTTCATATGAAGATGCCATTAAGGAAATGGATAATCATTAGAGATAACACATAATAAATGAACTTTTTCTATTAGATCTCTATAATATATAATACTTTATATAACTTATATATAATGCTTACAAATTCCAACATTAATATTGACCTTTTATTTAGATAATGACGATGTTGTACAAAAAAAAAAAATTTTTTTATTACTTCCATTAATTAATGAATTATAGTTGAAGACTATTTATACAATTAAATCCAATACAATTAAATAATTTGTCTCTTCGCCAAAACTGCCGGCATATAATAATTAACGAAAGCTTTTCCAAAGAATGCAAACCTTGTGTAATGTGTGGATAATTAATTTGAATGGATTTTGATTAAATTTTATTATTCATGTCAAACAAATGTAAAGGTCTTCAGTCCATTTGTAACAGAGTTATTGTTATGGAATAAATATTTTTATGGAATAATATTAGAGTTTGACATTTCTTTGCAAATAAATGTAATACTAATGTATTCGACATATTCTATGACAGGTCAATATTTCGACTTATCTTTGAGAGAGATTCCGTTTGTATACTAGAAAAAAAAACTAAAACAAGTTATCCTTTAGTGCAATAACTTCATAGAGTTTTTAAGATGAAATACTCTATTCTCATACTTTTAGATTTTTTATTACTTCAGCACAAAATATACTGAAAATTCTGATTAATAGTTAGGGCTTTCATGTAAGAGATGCAACAGTTTCTTAAATACCTCAAGTTTATATAAATGTTATTATTATGTAATGTTTATAATGTAAATTGAAACTTCAAAGTTTATATAAATTGATAGAGTTTTAAGCCAAACACCAAATTCATTTCGTGAGTCAGACAAGCCATCAAAATAATGAACTTTAAAAGAAAAAGATAGAGAAATGAGCCAAACAATACAACTCTGTAATCCTAGGCTTTCGCTCATACGGTGGAATACAGAAAATAATAGTTTCAAATAAGACCAAACTAACAAAGGAGTTGTGTTTCATTTTTTCGACTTATTTTCAAATTTTCCACTGTTTTAATTCATTAAAATGTCATGTTGGATTAGATTTTTCAATAAAACCTTCATTTTTAAAACATAACTTTTTGGAATTTTGAATACATTCATTCATTTGGTCCTCAAATGAAAACTCAAATTTACGCATCAAATATTCTATGCATTATGTAAACTGACATTTGATAAGGTATAGTAACTTAAGACCTTTAGTATCGTAATACTAGTATTTACTTAGTGGTGATGTGCAAACTATGTTCTACAATAATGTTTTCTATGCTAATAGTATCCGATTTTTCAGATCCTTTCAAAATACTTTATACAAAGCTCTTGAATTCAGTATACATTAGTTCTGTAAAGTTATTATTATTCTTATCGATCAGAGTGTGTATAATAGGGTAACAACACTTCATGTATGGCATAGTAATGAATTCATTGAGTGCTTTGTTGAATTCGAATCCCAACCTTAAGATCGATACCAAAATTAGCTTGAATTTAATCTAAAGCCTTAGTTCCAACGCAGGCTTATTCATCTGTATCTGTTAAATGGTAGAAAACACACACACATATATATATACACACACACCTGCTGCAGTCTTATTTTTGCTGCCTAGTTTTCCATTTTTTATTACTCTTTTTATGTGATCAAAACACGCTCTTTGTAACTAACGGTCCTTAGTTTTGAATAATCGTTTACTCAAGAAATTGATTATATGAAAATACATTTCATTTCACATAACTATTATTGATTGTCGAAAAATGAAATTGAGAAATGTTTAAACGAAAAATCGATTCCCAAAATTGACTTTCAAATGCAGGAAATTAAAACAGATTATGAAAATGAAAAAAGGCAAAATATATTAAAAACAAAAAGTAAAGAGTGGGAAGAGAAGACTAGCGAAGTAAAGAATGAATAGAGCAGGAGTAGAGTAGAGAAGAGAAAAGCAAAGAGAGAGAGAGAGAGAGAGAGATAGAGATTTGAATAAACGCTAGTAGAGAGAGACCTATACCTATAGCGCTTGAATAAGTTTGAACAGAGTTGCAAATAAAATAAAAAGATCGTATATTATTTTAAGTGACTAGAAATGGAAGGCATGCATAGGAGACATAAACTAAATCGTAAGAAGAAATATCTTGTTATAGTGACATATAATAAGCTGCGACTCTTCGTCTAAGCAAAAAATTGTCATAATGTTTCGTGTGATGCATTCAATTTATTGGACGAGTTCTCTTTTCTAGAGAATGTTACACAAAAGCGAGAGTCATTTTGAATCGCGCAGCGCTCCTGAATCGATATTTATCCATAACGACTATAAGAACTCTAGACTTTGTGTAGCGCTGTATTATATTGGCTGTTGTCTCAGTTCTACGCCGAAAATTTTTGGCAATGGTATTCCGCATGACTTAATGGCAATTTCACAGAGTTATGTAAGTTTTGAAGAAGGCAACAACAAAGTCACGTCTCAACGCTTTCTGTCAATACGATTGTGTACTAGTTATGGACTCATTTCATAGTATCTCATTTTTGTTAATACTTTTATGTATTTACCGTCAATTTCAGTTCATTTATACAATTAAGTGCAACTTTGAAGAATTCAAAAAAGGTTGTGCAGATGAAACTGGCTCTGAATGCGATACTAAAGCTAACAAATGCATTTGTAAGCCTGACTTCACGATACGATTACGCGAATTTTGTCTTCAGCCCAAATATATAGGAGCCAAATGTTTTTCTTCAGCACAATGTAATCATATCGCAAATGCTGGATGTTTCAATTATCGTGAAGAATACAACCAGAATCCCAGTGCCTTTTTTGGATTCAACCAAAAGAATTGGCCTTCAGGTAACTGTAGGTGTAAAATAGGTCATCATTATGACAATGATTCAAACACTTGTGTTAAGAAAGTCATTGGCAGCTGGTGTTCAAACTTATGGGACTGTAAACAAGAAGACAAACGACTCAATAACGCTATTTGTGAGAATAATGTGTGCAAATGTAGTCCTTATCATTATTATAATCAGAGTACACATGATTGCCATTATAGAGAAACTTATGGAAATGCATGCATTAAAAAAGATGATTGCATTCATCCGGCGGTATGTCATAATAACACATGCATTTGTGTTCGCAATTATCATTTTGATGTTGAAAAGACACCTAAATGTCAGCCTAACAACAATCTAAATGATAGTAAGAGTGAAGAAAGTCAAGAATTTGCCAAAGGAGACAAAAGTTTTGAAATATTCATCTTGACTGCTATTCCTGTTATCATAATATTCTTGACTCTAAAGCCGTGCTTAAAAAAATTTGGCAAATGTAAGCCTCAATCGGATGAAGTTATTTGTGGCAGTAAAGAGATTAGCATAAAGTGTTCAAATTTTAATAAAGACTTTCCATTAAATCAGCACCAATTTTGTCGTGAAAAATTACAAACTATCGAAGAAGTTGTAGAAGAGATCAAAGCAAAAGAAGAAGAAATACTAGTAGGAGATGATGATAGAGAGCAAACAACTCAAAAATCAATAGAAGATGAGATGCCAGAAGAAAATAAATTGGAAGACTCGCGAGTGTCAGTAGAATGCGCACAGTTGTAGTCATACTTCTTTGTCATCGCATTCAATTATACAATGATAGCGATGCTTTTATTATAGATAACCAAACTTTCGTTTCTTTCATTTAACTTCATATTCGCAAACATTGACATAATTTTTTTTCTATAAATTAACTCAAAGTTATATAAGATATAAATTAATTGTATGTTTTTTTAACGTGTCATTTAATACATCACTTTCTAATGAAATAATTATAACTTTTGAAATAAGTTTTTGTAAGAAAAAAAGCAATGATTTAAAGCAAATTTACAATATATTTAATATGAATTTTTTGAGTACCTAATTGTCAAAAATTGAGAATAAATTTCTTAAATTAATCATAATTTAAATAATTGATGTTTTTTCATAAAAGTCTAATGTAATGGTTTTTTTGAGTCAAATATTCATAGCATTCATATAAGACTTACATAATCTTCTATACGACTTATCATTTGTTAAATGATTTCTTAGGACTCATATTTAGTCATTATCTAAATGGAAAACATTATATACAATAGCTATAGAAATATTCTTTAAGTAGGAAAAGAAAGGTTCGAATCAGTTGAAAATTATATTAAATTTGAATTCATCGAAACTTTTAAGTGCATTAATTGTTATATAATTAATACTTTTAAATATTGTGTTCAACTTTTTTATTGATCTTTTTCTTTTTTAAAACAACTTTAAATTAAAAGTTTAAATAAAATATCAAACAATTTATAATTCCTTATTATATTATAAAATAATAAACAAATAAAAATGTTGAATAAATTTAATGAAAAATGATTCTTTTCTTTAATCATATATTCCTAATAATGATTGTTTTATTATTAATGTATTGAAAGTCTAATAAAATGATGACAAATAGAGTGAAACCGTAATCGCATGCTGCAGTTCATTACTTTTGTTCCTTATTTTTGTCCATTATTTATAATTATTAGACTATATTTTAGCTCTCATTCACTCAATTCAAACAAAAGTCAACTAATCTTTAGAAGAAAAGTATTTTTAATTTTGTTAAAAAAATTTTTGTGCTTTAATTGAAAAAAATTAAAGTAATAAAAAATGAATCATTTATTTGATTGAATAACGAAATAGTTTTTATATTGAAATGCATTGAATTGATTGGACTTATGTTTTGGGCGTTAATATTAATAGTATTGGTCTTTTACGCAAACTCCCACTTCAGTGAACACCTGATTGTGTGAAACATGCCTTCATTTGATCAATAAATAAAAAACTTTAATTCAAACTATGGCTTCAATTAAAGTTTTGAATATTTTGAAGAAAACAAATATATATTATTCGCAATCGATTAACAATTTATTGATTATTAAAGATTATGAAAAAGGTTTCAATTATTTTCAAATTTGATTTAAAACTTATCTAATATTTAATCAAATATTTGATATTAAAAGTAATATTTATTTGCAGTAAATTTTCCGCAAATAATCAGTCGATCCATAAAAAAATGGAGAGGAAGGGTAATTAAGACAATAGTTTCAACGCCTGAAGTCTTGGCCAACGATCCGATAATAGAGAGCGCTCGAGAAAGTTATGGCAAAACAGTAATACCTCCGGAATTGTCAGAATTGCGTTTCGCTTATCCAGAATTTCTGCCCAATCCTGTCCTGCAATACAGAAATAAGACTTACGACAAATTAATGCGTTTGGATTTGATTAGAAGACGTACCGTTTTAGATATTCCCGAATTTTACGTCGGATCTGTTCTTGCGGTCACTATCAGCGACCCATACGCTCCTGGAAAGGTCAGCAAATTTGTCGGTATTTGTATTCAAAGACAAGGACAGGGAACTTATGCCAACTTTACTTTGAGGAATAGAGTCGACGGACAGGGCGTTGAGATTAGATATGATTTATATAATCCTACGATTAGAGAAATACAAGTTTTAAAACTTGAAAAAAGGCTCGACTCAGAGCTCATGTATTTGAGGGACGCTTTACCAGAATATAGTTATTTCCCGTTCGATATGACGCCAGAGCCATACGTTGCTGGACAGCCCGTCCCTATAAATCCACTTAAAGTAGTGATGAAGAAGTGGCCCTGGACTCAAAAATGGGAGTTTTACGACTTCAAAGGCATTCAAATATTGCCTGATTTACCAGATTATGAATATATTAACAAATGGAAAATCAAAAATCAATACGATAAGTATGATTTGATGAAAGAATATCGACAACACATACCAGAAGACGAACAGTTAGAGATTTGGCAAGAAGTCAAAGAACATCAACAAAATGTGGCAGAAATTAGAAAAATTGAAAGAAGAAAAAAATTAGTTTCACAAACGGTTAAACAAACAAAAACCTAAAACTAAATTTATTTCATTACTCTCTTTACATTATTTTGCATTAAATTCAATAAATTATAAACTAATAAAATATAATAACAGATTGACTAGTTTTTAAAACAAATTAAAATTTAGTTAAAGTTTGTATAAAGTTTAACAATCTATTAAAAAATAATTATTTAAATTGAGCCAATAATTCGATTCATTTGATAAACTCGACAAAAGAATCAATTATTACTACAAATTGTTGGCACATTTCATCCGAACCAATGATTAGCCATACATTCTCTATTCCATTCCGTTTGGCAAACCCAACACCAACTGAAGCCACACTGAGCTCTGGTGCAGACCATATGCATACAGCCGCCATCCCTTTCGGTTGGAGTTCGACACTTAGGACACGGTTTTGTCAATTCTCTGATCGCACTTCTGCTCATGTTTTCATCCCATTTAGACTTATCTGCATTAGAAAGATCCAAATCTCTATATGAACTGCTGGTTGCACCTAATGGAGAGCTTGAGCAGTCACCGAACAGACAGTCGTCGATATGATAGCCCTGAAGGCATTTGCGGCAGAAGACGAAACCACAGCTGTTGCATGTGATTCGCATGCATTTGTCTTCATTCTGTTCTTCCCAATCATCCAACAGAATGCCTGCACCACAACGCGGTTGTGGACACAATACACCTCCAGATTGTAAGACACATTCTTCTGCACCAAATAATTGGTATTTTTCGTAAGCAGTTTCGCCCATAAGCCGAAAATGATGTGTTTCTTTGATTAGAGACTGAGGACAGCCAACAGCGCAGCCCAACGAATACCCGATTTCGCTGTCAATAATAAATTTTCGTTCATTAAGTCTCGAAAGACAATAATCTTTGAAACAATCCAAACAAATAACATGTCCGGAAGGACACGGAAATACTAATACTAAGTCCTTAATATCAGTGCAGGCAAGACATGAAACTCTTATACTATTATTACGAATCAAATAAAGAACAACAGCTCTATTGCTATCGAAATAGTTGGCATTCTCTTCATTCTTATGTAGATTTGAGGCGCACTTGAAATAGAACTTCGCGACAGTTCCGTTACAGTCGCACGACTGACAAATGCCTGTAATTCTGCCGCTAATTATCACATCATTCCATTGTTTTGGATCCCTGTCCAAAGTAATTGTGCCATTTTTGCATTGATCGCAAACAACTCTTAATTTTCCGTTCATTAATTGTTTACAAGAATTGCAATAAACAAAATAATAGCAATTCTTTAAACTTTTTTCTTTAATAGTATTGTCAAAATTAAGTTCGTTTTGTCTTAAGGCAAGTCTTATTTCTTCGCTATCGATATTAAGATTTGTTAATTTTTGACTAATATTTTGTTGAGAAAATGGTAATAATTTAGTCTTAGTTTTGATATTCAATGAATTGATCGCATGAATGACTGAATTTTGTCCCAAATCACAATCACTTAATCGCAAATCATTCGGTAATTCTTTTCCCGAAAATATGATCACAATATCAGACCATAAGTTGACATCAATTTTAGTAACCAATTGTTTCTTAAGGTCTTCGACTGTCATCTCTGGCGTCAAACTTAAGGCAAAAGTATTGTTTTGTTGACCATATCTTATATTAATTAAATGCATATTATTTTCAATAATTAAGTTTTCTTTTAATCTCAAAGCTATCAAAATATTACTAATTATTGAATCAATTAATTGAAAAACAGAACTAATGAATGACATTATTTTCACATTTAATTAAATTCAATGAATTTAAAAACATTTTAGGAAAATTGTCCAAATGTTAGACAATAATAAATAGCAAAGAGTTTGATTTGTTTGCCGTAAATGTCGTGACAGTCATTGCTTTCAAATATTTGTATTCAATACAATTGAAGCACATTTCATATGAAAGCAGTTGTGATGCAATTCTCACTTCATTTAAATCATAAGTTGTTTCACAATTGATATCAATTCATAAATAATAGTAAACATAATCTCATTGATAATGTCATTGCCATTAATAGCGATTCGAATGACAAGAGTCGGCAAATTTGTTCATTCGGTAGTGTTCGGCCGATCCAACCTTTTACTGACCAATTCATTGATTTCAGCCCTAATGGGAACTGTTGGCGACGCTATTCAACAACATTACGATCTTTTAACTCATCCAGACATCGATAAAGACTCGACCGAAAAAAATAATTACGTATCAAAAAATGGCTTCAATTATGTTCGATCACTACATATGACTTGTGCTGGTTTTACGACAGGTCTTGTGTCTCATTATTGGTACATATATTTGGATAAGGTTTTGGGAATCAGAAAAAACATGTTTATTATCACCAAAAAAGTACTTTTGGATCAAATAATCTTTAGTCCAATCAACCTTTTAGTCTATTTTTCAACACTTGGTTTGTGTGAAAGATCTGGAGTTCAAAGAATTAGCGATGAATTAGTCGAAAAAGGTTTCGAACAAATCTATGTCGTCGAGTGGATAGTATGGCCTCCAATGCAATTCTTCAACTTCTACGTACTGCCGCTCAGATATCGCATACTTTTCGATAACATAATATCGTTGGGTTTCGATATTTACTCGCCTTATGTTAAATATAAAACTAAACTCAAAAGTGAACTTCAAATAGATGCCAATCGTATCAATGATAGTAAAGACAATTGAATTGATTTCAATATTTCGTAATCTCATCAATAAATCGAACTATTTTTCATCCAATATTTCCCTATTTCTAAAGAATTAAAATTTTGATGAATTTATAAAATTTATATTCAATGTTAGAATTGTAAGAAAACTATAAATTAGTAATTAATTTAAAATTAAAGTATTAAAAGTTACTTAAAAACCAATTTTGAGGTTTTTAAAACCATTTTAATAATTTTTTAAATTAAAACATATTTATTATATAAACTTATAGTCGAGGGAAACTATTTATTGCATTAATTTTGCATAAATGAGTACATAATTAAAAGATCATATATTGAAAATGGATATAAATCTAAAGATTGCATACTGTGTTTATTTGATCATAAATTATATTAATTTAATTGAATAAATAATAGCCATAAATAGTTATCATTCGTCGCCATTAGTTTTAATGATACGTTTAGCGCCTCTTTTTCCAATCGGACCTTTGGGTTTATCGAACTTAGTCTTAACGATATCTACTTTCGGATGTAATTCATCGATAAGAAAATCGAGAGTCAATTCTCTGGGATTATCGATTTCCAACTTTTTGTCGATTTGAATACCAATTCTATCAGTGATAGCGTTGAGTAAAGCATTCTTACACGAAGAATAAAGCATTCGTTGTTTTACAGAACAAGAGTTACCGGGAATTGAATAAACAAAAACTATACTCTTAACAAACTCTCCGTCAAATGTGTGCCGAAATACAATCAAATGATATCTCGCACTGTTGTCGGGTATTAATGAACGAATATTTTTCACATCGAATTCATTGTTCGCCTTTTTGTTATCGAGTTTTATTTCTTCGTTATCGATATCAATACTCAACTGAACATAACTCAGATTATCGTCTTTTAGGTCGAAAAGAGCATTAATAGCTTCTTCATCAATAGGAAACTCGAGTCCTGGAAGTGTTTTATTGGTTTTTGTGATACACGAAGAAATCGCTTCATCTCTTCGAACAGTTTTGAGTTCTTGTTCTTCGCGAGTGAGCGGCAGTTCTTCAGCAGCTTTTCTACTTTTGAGCCAATTCTTGAAACCGTTGAAATTGATTTCATCGAAATTAGTGGCGAAATAGTCATAAAGAATGTTTCCGCCACCGAATTCCATCTTAAGAGTAGCTTTAGTCGAGGCGTAAAGCATTTTTTGTCGAACACTACTCTCTTCCGGTGTCCACAAAATGAAGAGCCACTCATACGTGCCGTTCGCGTCTAATGAGTCCAATCGGAACAATAGATAACAGGGCTCTGACACCAAAACCATCCTTTTGACGAACCGCTGATAGTCTTCTTCCCAATCAGTATTCGGTTCTTTGTATTCATCGAGAGTTAGTTCTTCGTTACGAATCGATATCTTTAGTAAACGAATTTGACTACAATTCGGATGAGTTTTGCTTTTGCTTATGAACTGTAATAACTCTTCATTACAATGGATACCGGTTTGATGTGACATCTCTGAAGATAATTGATATGATTATTGATATTAATTAATTTAAATTTATTGATTAAATGTTAATTATTAAATATTAATTATTAAATTGAGTGAAAATAAAAGTCAAAACACTCCCTATTTTTGAGAAAGTGTTAATGACTTTAATTTGTGCGCATGTCTTATATGTTGTCTTCTATTGCTTTACTAAATATTTCAAAACATTTTAAATGTATTGATAGACAGAAAGAGCGCTCAAATTTTCTAAACTTTTATTGTTTTGGGATTTGAGTTAATATTAAATTAAAATAATATTTAGCGAAAAATCTATTAAATAATAAAATGATAATCGATTGCGAGGCAAGTCTTGTAGTGGCTGGAAGTGGAGATCGTGTGAGATACAGTCGCGCAAAGGTTGGTTTGGCTGCAGACAGTGCTGGAAGTGCTCTATTAGTGGTCATCACTTCTCAGTTCAAAGATAAGTTCAAAATAGTTAACAACTGTTCAATTGGTTCGACAACTATTAGTTTCAAAGCACCAAAAAAAGACTTATATATCAAAAGTTGCGATCAATTAATACTTAAGGCATTCATGTCTTTAATGAGAAAAATACTAAAACGCGAAACAATTCCAAAATTAGCGAATATTTCAAGTGTTGAAAAATTGAAACCAAAACCGACTTCGCTTTCAATCAGTGGTAATAATTATAATATAAATGATTTGGCGAATAAATGTTTAACAAAACTGTTTTGCGATAATTTGAAACTAATTCCACGACTCGTTTGGAAATTAAATAATTTAACGCAATTAAAGCTATCGTTCTGTCAATTAAATGAAACACCCATTCATTTGAATGATTTGGGACTAAAACTCAAACTTTTGGATTTATCTCATAATAACATTCAATCAATTGACGGCTCATTTCTAATAGCAATGAAACAATTAAATCATTTGGACTTAAGTTTTAATCAATTAAATTACTTGTCTTTTGAAGTGAAAGCTTTGAAAAGTTTAGAGCATTTGAATGTTAGTAATAATCGATTGTGTGATTTGCCCTTCACTTTGGGTCATATAATGACTCTTAAGTTTTTAGATTTAAGTAATAATAATCTACAATATATACCATTTTCTCTCATTAAAGAGATGTTAAGAAACATTCGTTTGTCTAATTTAGACATTTCTGGCAATCCTTTGAGAGAACCATTAAGTGATTTGATGTCAAGCCTTATATCAATGCCTTCATTGCCAACACTTAAATGTTTGTCTTCTTCAGCGATTCTATCGAATGACCATTTCTTATACAAATGCCATCAGTTATTGCCACAGTTTTTGTACAGAAATATTCAAATGAATGGCGAGAAGTGTTCGCTTTGCTTTTCTCCTATAGTTAATAGAGATCTAAAATTAGGTGTAATTCATCAAAGTTTGGAACTCATTACTAATTGTATGTCAACTTCACATTTTCCTTCTTTCCCTTTAGTTCCTGCCGTTCAATATATTTGTAATTATTGTCTTTCATCTAAAAAAGTTTAATATTTAAAACATTTAAATGTATTTATGTATTGATTCACTTAATTGTATTTAATCTCGAATTCAATTATTTTCAATAAAATCATTTCTAATTGAGTGCTTTTCCTCTTTATTTGTTTAAATTAATTTAAACAAAAACAATAATAACTTTTTCAAAACTATTATTTGTTATTCCAAAGAATATTAAAATAAAATTTTTTCATTTGATAGAAGAGTTCGTTATTTTGAATTAAGCGCTAAAAAATAGTTCAATAAAAATGTTTTACTTATATTAAGAGCCAATAAGGAATGACTTGTGTTTTAATACACATTATTTGACACTTAATGTGCTTTTAGTCAAAATTTCAATTACGAAACATAAAAAACATTTCAATTAATTTCTATTGATTTATAAAATGCCGAAAAAAGGAGTCAAAAAAGAGTCCGAAAATAAAGTTAAAGAGAAGACAATTAAAAAGAGATCAATAAATAAAGTAATAAATAGTTCAACGAATTCATCAATTAGTGAATCGAAAAAAAGTGTTGGCAGACCTCGAAACACATCGAAGACATCAACGAATAATTCATTAACCAATGAATCAGTTAAGAAAAAGAGAAATTCAAACACAACTCAATCGCAAATTGTTTTCACTCATAGGTCACACTTTTTTTTAATCAATAAATGTTTGTATTTATGTTTCAATTATTAACTTTTGAATTAATTTTGGAAATTTAGGGAAAAGAAAGCCTTTTATGAATGTTTGGTCGAAAATGGTTTCAGTGCTATCCATAACGAAAAACTATTAATGAAAACACTTCCGAATAGGTCTTCAAATGAAATCAAGTAATCATTTATTTATTTAATCATTAATTGAGTCAATAATTCATTTGATTTTAGATCCAAATTATTTTCTATCAATTATTTCGATTTATTTCTAAATTAATCGTTAATTTTTTTTATTAAATTAAAATATTTATATCTCATTAAAATTAAATTTTAAATGTTTTTCAGATCATTGATTGAAAGCTATTCCCGAAAAGGTCGAGAACTAAATAAAAGAACTGAAGAGAGCGTTGAGTCGGAATCCAATTCTGATAAACAGCCGATCGAAGAGTGGTTTGATTTAATACATCAAACAGTTCCCAATGCTTTCAAAAAGGATGACATGTCTGTCATTTTTGCCGAAATATTTGAAGAATTGGCCCAAAATTGGGACTCAAAGTCAATGTCAAATGCGAGCCATTCGTCGCCACAAATGAGTCCAAATTATGGCCAAATCTATCATTATTTAAGTGAAACACTTCGCGCGAAATTTCCGCCAGAATTAGAAGCAATCGATTCGTTCGTTGTTCTTAAGTTAATCGAAGAATTGAAAGAAATTTTCAAAAGTGATGATTACGAGAATGAAAGAGAATATCTCTCATCAATGAAATGGTGGCAACAAAATGGACTCAAACCTAATTTCGATTATTACAGCGCTATTCATCTTCAGCGACAACGAGAAAATCCTAATTCAGTCAATAGTGATTCACACGATAGCCAAGAGTCGAATACAAACAAAGTGCAAACCAATAATTCAAGTGATGAACAAACGAATGCTTGTAATTCACGATCTCGTTCTAGTCGTTCAAATGTTTTAAAACTAGAGACTCTTATTGAAGGCCAAGAAGATGGTGAAACATCTCCGCAGAACATTGAGGAAAGTGAAGGACAAAGTGTTGAGAGTTTGCAAAACTTTCCTAAATTGAGGAAAATCGTCGATTGTTTTAACCCAATTAAAGTTCCTATAAATTTATCCAAAGAGGAATACTTTCGTTGGCAAAAGTAATATTAATTGTTTTAAAGATTTAAGCTCTCTATTCATCTCATTTCTATTTAGATTTTTAAATAGTATAGTTATTAATTTTTGAAAAAAATTTTCTTATCTCAACAGAATATCAATGATTAACTTTTGTCTTAAAATCTAAATATTGAAAAATCTATAATTTGAATACAAAAACAAACTAATTGTTAATCTAATGCTAATTTTAATGCCAGATTTTAAAGAAAAAATTGTTTATTAAAATCAAAAAATGAATAGCAATTATTTTGAGTTCGTTGCCTTATCTTCACTTTCGCTAAAAGCTTTCGGTCAATACTTATCTATTGAAATCAAATTAAAGTAGTTGTGATTTAAATTGAATGCTATTAAATTGCATAACAAAGGAAGTTTCAATATAAGTGAATCACAATTTTTAAAGACGTGAAACAAGTCTGAAATCGCAATTTATTTTATTATAAGTCCTTAATCTCTTTACGTTTATGACAATGAAAAGTGTTTGTATTAAATACGAAAAACAGCACTAATTCCATTTTATGAGAAAAGCGTTTCAAATAAATAAGCTTAAAGTGAGATAAGCATTGGGTCACGTAATTGGAACAGAACGTGAATCTAAAATTATGTAAGAGCTATGAGATAGATATGTGTGAGGTTAAGGTGACAATACTTTTTGTTTCGTTTCAATTTCTTCATAACTATTTCATTGAGTTCGAATCGCATATAATAAATAATTGTAGCAAATTTTTATTATAATTAAGAAGAAAAAATTATATTTTTTTGCATAATTGATTCCATGTTGTAATTCACGATAATTGGAATTATGGCGCAGAATTGAAAACTGATTCATATGACCCTTAAACTAATTTTCGTGATCTTTTTTCTATGAGATTGATTTGGAATGAATTTTTTTCTCTGCATTTAATCACAATTTTGAATGCAATCACACATTCTTTTAAAACTGATATAAAGATTACGCCCGAGACATACCTCTGTGTTTTAATTCACTTTAAAACTTATTGTCAGTCAAAATATTGAAGCCTACTTTGCAATTATTCGAATAGCATTAATACTTATTATATTTTCAGAGCATTTATTCGATAATCCGTTGAAAAATTTTCTTATCAAAAAATGCATTTTAATTCCTTTGAGATAAAGTTTGATTAATAAATTAATGTTGCCTTTGATTTAAGGTGTTTCCGATTGCCTAACTTTCATTGAATTTTTTATTTTTTAAAAAAAAACTTGAAAATCTAGGATTACTAATAACTTATCCGAAACGATAAACTTGTTTTTACAATAATTTCAATAAAGATCATAAATTTTTTTCCCCTCATTTAAATATAAGTAATTTTTGTAATTGTTGTCATGCTTTTCAAGGTTGAGATAAAGATTTTAATTTGAGAAAGTTTTACTCTTTAATTTAAATGTTGTTATTTCCACATTGACCTCATTCTATTGTCAAACAAACGACTTTTTTATGAACTCACAGTAAGGCTTTTAAGCATCACTTATCGATGTTTATATATTTTTACTTCTGGACTCCGAATTTCAAAACTTTATTGTATTGTAGATTTAGTCCCATTCCTAGCATTGGATGACCCGATTTCGAACAGACAGATAGAAATGAATAAATAAGAGCATTGAGCTATTTGTTCAAATAGTCGTTCGAATACTAGTGAAAAAATGTAGAGCCATAGAAAGCGAGATCAGGCTCTGGAGGAGGCACTGAGTGTTATTAGTGTTATATACATCTTATATAAGATTAATATATGAATAATACCTTCAAGGATGATGAAAAGAATTGTGTTGTAGTGCCTTTAGTGCCTTGAGGGATGGGTCAGGCCGAGGGTGGGTCGACATATATAAGGTATAACTAACTTTGTTAGAAGCAGGAAAACTCTACTTCTAACTTATTTTGTCTCTAAGATATTGTAATTTTTGGAAAACAAAACCAGAAAAGAGAGCATTTTTATTAAGTTCTGCGAACTAGAAATTACACTTTTGGCAAATCAGTGTGTAATAAAGCAGAGATAATATATACTGTACTTGATTTTAAATTTTACTTTTAATTCATTTAAGCGAAAAAAAGTTTTGCTCTTGTGTTTTGTGATTTCCGTATAAGACTTTATTCAATAAATTTGATTAACGCAATAGTTTTCTTTTTAAAGTTTATTTTTTATCAATTATTATTTTTTTATATATAAGTGAAATATGAGACCCTTCTGTCTCATTGTTGGTCTTCTGAGTGTTTTTACACTCACTTCTTCTCAATATACTTATATATTCGAAGTTCAAGATGAAAATCGTGGACCAAAATCAGAATTATTTGGGGATTTATCACAATATAAATTTGTTCCTCCTTCACAACTACCACGAAGTTCACCAGCCATTACTTCTCCTGCAAGAGCAGAAGATCGTTCTATCAGAAGACAAGACCAATTCGATGTTCAACCGATGCGACCATCGAGACAGATGAACAGACCATTAAATCAAGCGGAACAAAATCCAAGACAATTTGTTGTGAGAGCTCCTCAACAGGACCAAAGACAAGCACTTTTGAGACAACAATTGCTTCAACAACAATTCAATCAACCACAACCACAACCACAACCTTCACCCCAACCCCCACCCCAACAATTCAATCCCAATACACAATCACAGCCTTCACTTTTGAATAGATTTCAGTCTCAGCCACAAAATGCATTAGCAACGAGTCAACCACAGCCGCAATCCTTTCCTCAACTACAACCTCATCAAACGGCACATTTGACACCTATCTTGAGAACAGTAGTACCAAATAATCAGCCAATCGCTAGCGGGGACCAAAACTTCAATTCAGGTCTTTTGAATTCATTTGTGAACTCGCAGTCCAGGCCGACTAATACGAGGCCCGACACAGCTCTACAGACTTTAGGACAAACTCCGCGATTCATACAACCACAGCCTCAACCGATCCCACAACCAGTACCTCAAAGTCAATCATTACCACCAACTTTACAAGTTGCGAATAGACAGAGTTTGACTGATGAGGATATCAGAGCAATTCAAGAACATAATAAAAGAGTTCAAGCGTTTCTACGGCAAAAAGAGCAAGAATTGGCTACACAGGATCAGAGGCCTGCACAGGACCAGAGGTCTGCTCAAAACCAAAGGGCTCAAATAGAAAGGGCCCAACACGAGAGAGCTTTACAGGAAAGGGCTCAACAAGAAAGAGCTCTACGCGAGAGAGCCCTTCAAGAGAGGGCTCAACAAGAAAGAGCTCTTCAGGAAAGGGCTCAACATGAAAGAGCTCTACAGGAAAGGGCCCAACAAGAGAGAGCTCTTCAGGAAAGGGCTCAACAGGAAAGAGCATTACAAAGACAGAGAGCTTTAGAGAATCAAAGAGCTGCTCAACAGCCTAGACCTCAACCACAGCCACAATTCATTCCACAGCCTCAAGAAAGTCCAGTACCTGTTCATAGCTTTAATAATGTGAGAGTTCCTGATGATAGACGAAGAATAGCAGTCACTCCATCACCAGTTACCAGTCATCCAATCCCGCGAACAACACCTGCACCACGGGCTGCGTCTTCTGAAAACTTTAAACCCGCAAATTTAGGTTTAGCAGCTCTACCCCCAGATACAGGTCTGTTTATTGGCTTAAGTTTTTAGATGGAGTTTTAAAATATACTTTTTAATAATTCAGATTCCGACGGAATTCCCGGTGAAGCCGGTCGTGATTATCCAACACTGGAATCAGTACCCAAAACTTCGTTTTCTTGTGCGAGACAACCATTAAGTGGTATAAAAGGAGTTTTCAGAATTTATAATTAAACAAAAATATAACTTTAAATTCTAATTATATGTCCGTAATTACAGGCTATTACGCGGACACAGAAACTGCTTGTCAAGTAGTGCACTTGTGTCAGTTCGGAGGAGTTCAAGACTCCTTCCTTTGCCCCAATGGAACCATTTGGAATCAGGAGAAGTTTTCATGTCAGTGGTGGTATGAGGTAATGCCACAACTTGTTTATTATTTTATCAATTATTCAATTAAACTCATATATGATTGAATATTTTGTAATAACAGGTGAATTGCGCGTCTGCCCCTGCCTTCTATATTAATAATCAAGACTTGTACAAACTTCCCGAGAAAGACGATAAATTAAATAAAAAGAAATAATAAACACGCATTGAGCGGTCGGTTTAGGACAGGAACTGACTGCCAATTCGTGGAGTCGCCTTCACATCAAATTATTTTAATTGGCTCTAAAACTTAAATTCAAAACATTGATTAATTATTATTATAACAAATCGTGCAAATATTTAATGAAAATTATCATAAATTTTGATTCCATTGACTATAAGCATAAATTACTTAATTATTTATCAATATTAATATAAACTTCGAGCTATTTTATTGATTTTTTTAATCATACGATATTCATTAGATAAATATGAATAAATTCTTGTCAAAATAAATTAAGCCTTAATTAAACTGAATATATTGTAAATTATATCCCAATTTTAACTGTTCCCAACTGTTGAGATAGACTTTCAAAAAAGATTTTCAAAAATTTTAATTTTTAAAATGATTATTGTTTAATATAATACTATCACAGATTATAACAGTTACTAGTATTATGTTTAGAGAATACGATTCACCACAGAATCGTTTTTTATGCGGAACTCGAACGTAGAGAAATTATTTTTCCACATGTAAATAGGCTATTATGAAAAGGAGCTAATGATTAAGCTAATGGTATTATGGGATCAGAACTGAATATTTTAAATTATTATTCAAGCTTTAGTTCATTAACTAAAATACAACTTAATTAATGGTTTAAACAAATTAAAAATTTGCTACAAGAAAGTTAGCTTTTTGATTACATGTGCGTAATTGTGTATAATAATAATTATTATTAATAAATTTTCTGGTGTAAACAAATTTCTCTTTACCCTATTCTCGCACCAAAAGTAATGAAAAAAAGGTTCTTCAGTAATAACTTAGTGAGTAATGTTTTTGATATATTGCATCCAAATCGTCTGAAGTTTGCAAAAATTGGAAGGATTTTCAGATATTTTGCATATATTACAACTCATTTCCGAAATAAACTTTTTCAATCGTTTAAAGCAATGATAAAATCGGTAAGTGTTTTGAAAAGTCATAGCCTTAGACTATCCCACTGGTAAAAGCTGTGATAAAAGCAGTTAATCTAATGACACGGACCGTATTTATTTGGAAATAAAAATTAATAAAATCTAAAAGCTATTATTGTAGTGCAATCGAAGTGGTCTTTTATTCTTGAACCAATTCTTCCAATATAATGGACGATTTTTAAAAATATGATTAACAAAAAACTAGTCGCTAATTAACGATAAGTTAATTAGAGAATATGATTGATTGAAATAAAATTATTTGGCCCTTACATATAATGATGAATAAAGTGACTTCCTTTTATTTCACTATTGAATTGTTACCTCAATTAAATAATCACCTTAATTGATATTCTTTCATCAATTGAAATAATAAGCTTTTGAATGGCAACTTTTTGTATCTTATGCTTCATTATACTATTTCTAAAGATTATCGACATAAATATCTATTAGTTTCAACTATAGAGCATACCTATTGATTTAGTAGCTGCAAAGCTATTTTTTACATTCATCACATTCAAGCTTATTCTTACTTTTTATTTAAATAAAATCTTATTTTCAGTCTTATATTTTCTAACTTATAAGGTCTTACCATTGAGAAAGTTAAGGACAAATTTTCTAGATTTAAAATCAATTCAAAGCACGAATCATTTCCAAATCTCACCCGTGACTTTCAAATCCTTCAATAATCTTATTGTTATGACTCATGGAATAATGAATTTGTTTTAGCTTTATTTTCTCATTTTAAACTTGCATTTCTCTTGTATTTGATAAGAAATGAAGCGCTAAATTGCATGAAATTACGAATTTATTTTTAATTAAGTCAATTATGATTTATAAAAATTGTCAAAATAATAAAGGAATATCTGGAGAAAATAATAAATTTGTGGTAAAGTATTAGTATTAGTGGCTAATAATGAGACTAGTTTAGAGCAGCGCTTCCCAAAGTGGGTCTGGTGGAGGAGAAGGTTTAGGTGATTGGAGGCAAAATTTTAGAAAGTAAACGAAAGTGATTCATGGCTCATTTTTCTTTTTAAAGATTAGAGCAAAAGTTTGATTTTAAAATACAAAAATTTTAGACACATATATTACTTGATATCAGCGAAAATTTTGAAAACCAATGTTATCAACTTTAAAAACTACTAATTTTTTTAATGGATTCTTGCGTCTCGCAACAATTTTTTAATCAGTGAAAATTCTGAGTAAATTTTTTCATGATCCGCGTTTTTACCGTGGAAGAAGTGAGAGCTAGGAATCGTCCTCCCTATCCATTGGTGCCATTGCTAGAGCATGTCTTTGAACGGGCATTGACAAGAAGAGATCCATTTAAAGTGTGTCCAAACTCTTTTTGTGGGCATATGAATAGCGGAAAACAGGCAGGAGCTTAAAACCTGATAACTGCATAGTTTCAAA
>JAQIWZ010000106.1:0-29550 GCA_034697245.1 Malaconothrus monodactylus | reverse complement strand
TAAAATTAAAAGAAAACCAATTGTTGAGAGAACGGAAACAACTGAAATGAAATACTTTTGTTGAACATAAGAGTTGATAAATCATCAGAAAGTTACAGTTGTCTCAAAATCTAGATTTACAGTTAATAGTAAAAGAAATATTTTAGGTTCAGAGGAATAAATCTCTTTTGGGTATATCTCTTCTAGAGGTGAAGCGGCGTAGTTTTGCAATAATGATTGCATTAAAGATAGGTTAAAAAGGAATACAACAACCAATTCGAATGGACATTAAATTGAACTAAATCTAAATTCATGAATTTCAGAAACTGACCTGAATGTCATCAATCATTTAATACTTACGAGACTTATCCGCCACTGCAATCACTATTTTCTCTTAGTTGACTTCAATTCTATGTCTATTTTTTGCCAACTCTATTCTCAGTTATATATATTTGCTATAAGACAAAGTTTTTTAGGATTTTCAAAACATAAATCTCCAATGGATGAAATCGTTGTCGAGTTTTGTAAAATAATGATAAACTTACTTTAGTAAAGGATGCTGTATTGCGATGCTTGTGATGCACCGACTATTATATTATTTGCCAAATTTTTTATCATTTTGAGTCTCATATTTTGGTTTTTTGTCTTTTACTATAACTGCTCTTTTGGCTAATATGATGGCAACAATGCGACCAGCTATAGAAGAAGTACATTTTCATGTATTATTTGATAAGTTAGAATAGAGGAAAGGAAATTGCAATACAATATCACATTTCACTATTTGAAATTATTGAGATGCGGAGGTTGTTGAGAATAAAATTCCTGTTATATAGTTCTTTGGGATAAAAAAAAGAGAAAGAATAAAAAGAGTCAAAAATAAGGGAAAAGCAATTTTTGAAAAAAAGTTGAAACCAAAATCGAGTGAATAATATAAGCAGAGCTAAGATTTATTTTGCGCGGATCGGATCGTATTGCTCACTAAAATCATAAATGCGTCTCACATTGAGGCAAATAAGCAAAAAAGAGGAAGAATTGAAGAGAGAAGGAATTGAAAAATTAAGTTTTGCTTTTCAGTGCCTCCAGTTGTAAATGATGAACGTTATAACTCAACTCAAATTTCTTTTCTTCGAAGAATAACCATAAGCCAGACTCTTGTGCACTAATGTATCAAAAGGGGTTGATTGTTGTTTTGCGTCATTTTCATTCAATAATGAGAAAAAACTCTTTAAAAGAAAACGTTTGGAATACCCGATAAGAGTTAACTTTGGGGATCATTTGAAATAGTTTTATAAGTCGCGTAACTAACTTCCTGATAAATTAGTCGACTTGTTCGAAAGTTAATCTGCTTTTATGTTTGCAGCTCTAAACACTTTCTTCGCACACCAATTGCCATCAGATCCGTTGATCCATGGGTTGGGCGTTAATGCTAAGCGCAAAATAACATCGCCTACGATTAATTCGATTTAGGATTACTCTCTCGACGCATATTTGACTCTCTCTCTCACTCCCCCTCCTCTCTCTCTCTCTCTCTCTCTCTCTCTCTCTCCCCTCTTATCTATTACTTCCTCTCTTTTTGACTTTGAATTAAATGCAAAACTTTTGATACGAATTCTTATTCTCTCCTATTGTTTCCTATTATTAGTGTTTCCAAATTTTATGTTTAGGAAAATACTTTCAGTCCATTAACTCATAGACCATGCGTTCAATGAATTTAATTACTTAAACAGAGTAATCATCTATAGTTAGGCCTTTGTTTCATTAAACACATTTATTTCTACACGTCGATCAACCATCAAATGTTCCTTTCTATCCAACTTTTTCTTCTTTATCCTATCCTTTATTCCCTTCACATCTACTACTAGTAGTCTCTGTACTTGCTTTTCAAAATAAATTCTCTTACTTGACCTCATTCTGTGCTGAAATACATGTCGATTAAATTTACACTCGGATGAAGTATTAAATTATCGAAGAATATTGAACTAGAATTTTTAATTCAACTTTTATTATGAAATAAATAGGAGGAGTTTTACTGCAATCATATGGCTTTCCTGTCTATCCTTTCATTTTATTATTAAAGCTCTATTTTTTTATCAGCAGAAAATATGATGTATTCACTAGCTTTGAAACTACAGTTTTCTGTACAAAGCATACAATGCATGCATAGTTACATCTCATTTCCCTTTTGATTTAAAGAACAGTTATCCCACCCGTGACTGCAAACAATTGTCTCAGAATTTAGATGAGACTATGAAAAATTAGTTGTCGTCAACATTTACCATCAATGATATCTACGCCAGTGACCAGTTTTTCACACATTCCTTTTGTTATGGATTTGACGAGAAATTACTCCCACTTGTAATTTGATATCGATTTATTCTCCAGAAGAGGATAGAGTGTAGAGAGAAAGAAGACTTTCCATTTAATAAATTACAAACTCACACAAATATGACTTTACATTGTTTTACTCACTTTATTGATAAAGAGTATAATATAATGTAGAAGTAGTTTATGTGGTCTTTCTTTCATTTATGTCAAAGAAAAGCTCTTTTCACTGCTTTCATCAACTCTCTAATAATAATTTTAGCAAATTTTGTGCATTTTCACTATGTTTAACATAATGATAGAGTTTATTAAAATTGTTTTAGCAATTAAATAGTTAGATGAGTGTAATTTTTATGTAAGGCTTCATTTTGATAACATTATATTATGTTTATTATTATGTTCAAAATGTTAAGTTTTGTATAGAACTAATTCATATTTTTCGATTGTATCGATTCTTAAAAGTCATATAAAACACAGTATATTACATACATTGTAATGTTATTATTGGCTTTGAATTTCAATGAAGTCGGGACTCTAATGTCGAAACATTCGAGGAATACTAATATATCTAATCTTTAGTACAGAATATTCTTCTGAATAACTTAAGATTTCAAAGATTTAGTTCGAAAAGTTCAGAATGTTTGTGATTCCATCAATTAATTTACATTTAAATATCTCTTAATGTTTGAAATCAAATTAATGAAAATTTTTCATTGAATACCAAACCATTCATTTGAATTAAATTTAGTTTTTAAGTTAACTTTTCAGACGTTAGATTTAATCAATTTTTATCTTTAAAATAAATATAATTTTGATTGAATTATATTTACTTAGTGTGCATTTAATCTTATATAATATATTAGGTTAGGTTAGGTCCTGATCAAAGATAGTATCAATTTCAAAGTACAGACTATTTCTAATTCTCTCATTCGTAATGTTTATCTTGGATTACGTCCACACACTATCCTTATCAATAACCTCTACTATTCATTTCGTAAAACTTTATTATTTTTTACTACAAAGATATAGTATTAAGTTTTTGATGGCATTATACATCCTGTTTTGCGTTGTTGTTCACCCATTCGTGTCTTCGCAGTCATGCATTCAATGTGACAGATCTTAAACTGTAGCAAAACTTTGAACACATTTCAACTTTGAAAAAAGTGAAACATTGAAGCAATTTTCATAATCGACTCATCGACTGTCGATTTTATTTCGCGATAAAATCATTTTTTCCTTTCATTTAGTCGTCAAATTATCCAACATTTCAGTGGCTCATCATTTTATGTTTACTATACTATAATTCGGATGCATGAGAGCATCATATGACCAGTTTTTGTTCATTTTGTTCAATCATGTTGAGCATGTTGTGCTTTCTGATTACGCCATCCATTAATGTTGTATCATTACTAGTGATATATAAAAGTTACGGTCGATGTACAAAAAAAGCTGTCAATTATTAAAATGCTTTCTAGAAGTTACACACTTTCATCAAATCTTATCCTAATTTCCATTATTATTAGTTTCTTACGATTGATGAAACAATGGAAACCTAAATGAATGCTCGAAAGAATTAGTTTTAACTCTGATTATGGAGTACTGTATATAAGCCACGTTTCCTTACTATGAACACAACCCTAAACCAGGAACGCATAAATTATCTATTATTAGTTCTTTACTATTAAACCATTTTCTTAGTACTTATGAGTTATTTATCTCAACACTACTTTACAAATTACAGCTAAATAAATAAGAAACAATGCAATCATTTCTTAAATAAAACCTTTTCTTTAAAAATCAAAGCATTTAATCACTTGATAAAGAATTTCGAAAAGGTTCAAAATTTATTATTATTTTTAAAGAAACTAATAAATCAAACTCATTGACAGGTCTTTTTGAAAGCATTGAATTAAAAATCAAAATTGGAAATTGTGGTTCAAAGTTATCAAAGTTGCCCAACCGATTCGGGTTTCCTTCGGCATCAGAACAGTAAAAGAAAGAAAATCATTAAATATATCAAATTGAAAATGTTTTCATTTCTTTGAAAACTATATTCTTGATCTGCTAATCATTTGATGAATTTGCCGAAATTCAGTCTTAAGACTGAAATCACAAATTGTGTATAGCAGTAATGGAGGAATCGATTGTGTGAACAGCAGTTCATTGTGTAGTGCCTTAAACAGAATAAGTAAACCTTAATAAATAATTGCTGTCTTCAAATCCTAATAAAGTTATTTGATTGCTATGAAATGAACTTATCATCAAATAATTCGAATTTATTGTTAAATTTTAGGAAAGTTTAAATATTTTTGTTGTTTAAAGAAAAAGGATGTTTTTAAGTCAAGTTCTCAAAACTAATAACTTCATTGAAATAATAAAAAAAAATAAGAATCACTAATAATTTTGACCGTTATATTTAATAAACAGATTCATTATTCAATCTGCAAATATTTTTATTGAGAATCGACTGTAGGATATTTGACTTATCAATTCATTTCAATTGCAGTCGAGTTATATCCTGTTCAGGTGGAAGAAAGAATAGATAATTTATTATTGCATTCATGTTCTTAATGAGTTGATCGCATTCTTCGGCATTTCTCAATGATTGTAACCCAAAAATACTTGAATATATTAAGAACACTAATAATTACATTTGCAATTTCTTTGCAATAGGTCTAGAATGCAATCCTAGATTGACATTCTTGTCATGACTGCAATTAAATAATTGCATCCTTTTTGCAGCTGTAGTCGTAGTCTTGAGGGAATTGAACAATGATTTGTCATAATATCGTTATGCCATTCGCTACTCTTAATCATAGCTCGAAGTTAAAGCCTTTCTTGGATGAACTGTGTCTCTAATGTTTGCATAACTTGTCACGTTTCAGATGGTATTTACTTTTTGTTTGATCCAAAAATGGACTTTTGAACGAAATCAAATTGTTCAAAGTTTTTGCTTGTTTGTTGAAAACTCAAAGTCTAACCTAATTTTAAAAAGAGTTTTCTAAAGCTGACCAGAAATTAAATGCAATCGTGAAAACATTTTCAAAAATAATAGAAAGTTTCTTTACGAAATGAGTAAAAAATTTTAATATTTTGGCATAAAATACGGGATATTCTCAAATTTCAAAGTTTTATGCAGTTTTGTAATTTTAATTTAATTATTAGATTTTTCAGTTATTCAAATTCGTTGAGCCAAAAAGCTATTAAAGAAAAATAAAAAGCTTCAAATATTTAATAATAAAGTGATATTCATATGAGAATATAGAGGTATAGCATATATGACAAATTTATTCAAAATGATTAGTTTTCTAATTCGTTCAAAACGAAATGCATGAATGTAAAAAAATTATTTGAAATTAAAAAGAAAGAAGAATTAGACGAGTGTGTCGTCTAATCTAGAAATCAAATTCTACAGTTCATTTAGAGTTCAGTTAAAGCGCGTCTTTAAACTGCATCCAAACCTTGAAGATGCCATATCTGCAACAAATATATTTGATAGACAGTTTGGTTTACCCTCGGCTGCGGTTATGAAATATGCTTTCTCGTAAAATCAAGTTTCGCTTCTTCTTTGTGAATATTTTTTGAGTACTAGCTGAAAATATGAATATAAATTATAATTTTTATATTAATTGATCTTTTCTTGAAAATTACAAATACTTATACTGCTAGAGAGAATTTTGTAATTATGAGTATTAGTGCAGTCGAAAGCGATGCCGCTATCAAATTCTCATGATTATTCTGTTAACTTATCTCTGGTTGAATTTCTCATTAATATTCTAATCAAATAAGTCATAGAATTGATGCATAAATAAGAAGTTCTCTAATTTTTAATAATTTTCATTGAAAATACGATTAAATATTTTATTGAGTCAAAAGTTTATTCTAAAAAACTAAGATATTAAGAATGAATAATCATTATTTCATTGTATTAACAATCAATAATCTTATTGTTATTAACTGTTGATTAATTAAAAAGTTAGTAAACGTATTGATAGTTAAAGCAATGATTATTAAAGCTAAATTATCACTAATATTTTCAATATATTTATAAACATAGATTTATAGGGGAGGGGGTAAATACACTTCTGCCTTGGTAAAATTTTCCTGTGAGGGGAGGGCTACAATCTGGGCAATACTGATTTTAAATTATAATATTTGATTATTAGCACAACTGACTGACTGATACCTCGCCTTATTATACGAGTCTTCTTTCCGGATTAATAATCAGTATTTTGGTCCATATTTCATACTATGGCTTATTCAGTAGCTTATGATCTTTTGAACATTCTGTCAGCTCAACAAACATACAGAAAGCTGCCAGTATTTAGGGATTTGAGAATCAGAATAATCAAAGCGCTACAAATTTTTGTATATTATTATGTTTAGCATTGATTTCTCTTTTAATGAATATTTGGAGTCCATATTTGAGCCATTATTTTGATTTCCTTTGATCCTTATTTCTATTTGCCTTCTATTCCATTTTAATAACCTTTTTATTCTGATGTACAGCCAGTCGACCAATTGTTTCCATATGACTTTATTGAATAGAATATTTTGTGTCATTTTGTTTGCTTACATAAGCATAATTTGATGCAACACAACAAATAACTACTAGTGATATATTACAAAATTGCTTTTATGTTGACATTTATTATATCAAGTCTTGAACCTCTCATATAAGGACTACAGAATGATCATAAAGACTCTTTTCTAAATATTTCATCGATTTTCGTCGGGCTTATCCTTCATTTTGATACTCAAATAGCTTATCCATTAAAATCCAGAAAGTACTTAACTCTTATCATATTTAAACTTAAATCATGAAACTATCAAAATCATTATTGACATCGACTCCATATCTTCATTATTTTTATTTATTGCTAACATATAATTTCAATTTCAATAACTTTCAGATTCTTTCGAGGAATAATAAGTCAATAGAAAGAATTTTCTGTACAAGAATTGACGTCTAAAAGTTTGATTGAAATATTGGTATTTTATTTAGTGGCTGTAAAATAATTGTGTAATAGTCTGTCTTTTTTGGCGATCGCGTAAGAATTGATCAGCAAAACTGTTTAAAAGCGAGAAGATGTTTCACTTCTGAAGTGATGTGTTCAATAAAAGTAGTTCAAACTCTATTTCTGTTTTTTCATCATCAGCTTTGTGTTGTTTTCTTAGCAATAAGTCAATTATACGATGATTTGAAATGCAATCAAACTTTTGATTCATTCATTTATATAAATATAATATTAATTCAATGTAATAATATCTGTTCTGATTATACAATATAATAGACATACTTTAAATTTAATTAAAAAATAATTCCAAAAACATATGCATTTTAAATACTAAAATCGAAATGAAAGCTAAAAGTATACAGTATTCAGTTTAAGAGCTCGACTCATTTTCATATTTATAGCCAGAATATAAATGTCAAAAAAATTTCAAAGAATAATAATGTGAGTAAAATGTAGACCTAATTTAAGTTGACTCAAAACCATAATTTTAAAACTATATATAGAATTTTCTTTTTCTAATTCAAGTTTAATTTTATTTTATCTTTTAAAAGATTTAACTATTTATTCAGAGCTTTCTATTATTTCCAAATCAATAGAAGCATAGCTTTAGATCATAAGAGAATTTTTATAATAAAGTCAAAAATAGTTTGCCATAAGTTATAACTCATTTTTATGATGAATATATAAAATAATTTAAATCAAAACAATTTACAAGTGATTTATTTTTGATATAATGTCATTCATTTAAGAAACTATATAGAAATAAATAATTGTCATAGACGTAGCCATAGAGTAAACCTAATAATTTTGATCAAAATCATTGAACTGTAGGCTTAGTTATTGCACTTTTTCAGAGTTAACGTTTATATCTCACTTATACAGCAGTCTATTATTGCAACCGTTAAAATAATGTTAGAGAATAAAAGCGATATATTATATAATATTACGAGAACTGGCAATAAGGTTGGGTCAGATCTGTCTTATTATTATTATTATTATTATCATCAAAGTTTGTACTTTTCTTAAGCAGTTATGCTCCCAGTGGTCGAATGACCTAATCATAAGACACATCTTTATAAATATACTTAGGCTTTGAATTTGGGATAAATTCTGTATAGAAGTCAAACTTAAATTATTAAAAACTTTATTTTGAAATTCAGTATTTATTTCATTTATTGATGTTATTATGGGTGAAACATAACTACTCGTAAAACTGTCTCAATATTTTCCACTTTAATCCAATGTTTGGCATATGCCATCCATTAAATATGTGACAATTGTTTATTACTGTCTTCAGAGAAGTGTTTGTATATTATTATAACGTTTGTATAAGAACTCCAGCTTTGCTCACATTTTAATAGCTATTTATGTTTCCAGTAATCAATGTCTTGATAGCTAAAGAAAGTTCCGCTAAAATCTGGGTTAGACTTCAATGACATAAAAATATATACTTTAATGATATAAAGTCTGAAATTTTTGACTGCTTTCAAATATAATTTCTGTGTAACTCTTCTAAAGAGGTAAAGAATTAAAAATCTTTAAAAAATAGTAAATTTACTTTTACTCTATTATGAAATATATCTCTTTCTGACATTAAATAAAGAAAAGTAAAGGAATCGATGATACGATAATTTTATTTGGACATAAAAGGATTTTTGCGCATTTCGCTAAAACAAATTGAAATAGTATTTCTAGGAATAAATTGCATTTGTAAAGCCATTGGCTAACGCAACATTTAGTTTTGATGACCACAAAAAGTCATTGATGAGGAGAACGTACGGACAGATGCTTTGAAAGTTAGATAATTGAAAGTTCCTGCTGACCAACCGAGCAGAAAATGAAACTCATATAACTCAAGCCAAAGGGATAGAGCAAAAAAGGCTAACATTACAATTCTTAGAAAAGTGAACTTCCTTTCCTTTTTTTGTCATTGTTGTTGATATTCACTGAAATGGCTTCTATTGTTTTATCATTAATATTATGTTTCTCTCTATAGGTTTTTCTTTTCATAAACTATGAAAGCCTCTCATTTGGGAACAAATGATTCAAATTAAATATAAAATGCATTGAAATTGATCTCAAAATGAATTATATTTCTTTTTATTTGAAAGGCTAAATCGGAAATAATCCATCTTTTTTCGAGATACTAGTAGTCATTGAGTGGTTCAATATGGGCTTTATTTAATATTTAAGGGTCAATAATAGAAAATTAAGCCAACTTCAGTCGAATCAAATGATTTTGAAGAGAAAGAGTAGGAATAACCTAATATTGTGACTTTACAATAGCAATTGTGTCTGCATTACCATCAACTTAGGTTAAGAGTAACAGTGAAAGAGATGCTCGTTTAGATCCCTTTCTGTTCAGACTTCTGCTGATTTAGTGGAGAAAAACTAAAATCGCTTTCGCGAAAGAAAAGCGCTTTTTTCTGTGAAGCTCGCGATTTAATGTATTATTGGCTACAGATCATTAGTATCTATCTTAGAAATGTAACTTACAATATATGCTCAATAAAGTTGCGACTAGTTCTCAATTTGGCGCAAACCCAATAGTATATCCCAAAGTATTACTCATACCTAATCAAACTCCAATTTTTAACAAAACCCAAAACCAAACACTTTAATACTTCAAACTATATAATATTTTCAAAATGACAGAACACTTTTTATGTGATTATTACTTTTGAAGATTAAATTTTGAAAATTGCTTACTTTTGTTTGATTAAAAGTTTTTTTATACTGAATTTTTATATCTTTGAAAGTAATGTAGAAAAAAAATTCGGTACAAAAATTGCAAAATTTTGAACAATTGACTTTTTAAAATTTTGTTGGAATAAAGCCGAACCGAAATGAAAGATAGTCTTAAAAACTGTCTGCAAACAAAAACAAAACGATTTCCTAAAATTGTGAACCAAACCCAAAAGAACTGGAAGCAGTCGCAACATTATTGGAGTGTTCGCAAAGTCGATAAGTCATACTTTTGATAGTGCATCGTTTCATTTCCATTTGTTCGGACTTTTTTCTACCACTTCTTTTTCACTTTAAGGAGTAACACAAAACTACATAAAAGTACAAATATTATTGGCTCTAATGGCTTATCGAATTAGTCCTCAAAAAGATTAATAGATTGTTATTTTAAATCGATTGATAAAATTTTTTGATAAAACTTTTAGTCTGACTTTAACTAAATAAAAGGGAAAATATTCATCATTTAAATGATATTCTGGAAAATAATTACTCCAGAATATTGTGCTTACTATTATTTGAATGCTATAAACATCTCAATGCTCTAAATTATTAAATTTCATTTTGTGTATCCAATGATAATATGTTAATTTAGATCTACAAATGCGTGTCGCCATAAACTCATGATTCAAATGTGAGATATGTCACAATTTATTTACGGAATTATAATTTTCTAGTGATATTGTTTATGAAACTGCACTACAATGACTTATTCAAAGCATTTATTCAGACGAACTCTTTTACTCTTTTTTATGTTGAAAGGGTGTAAAACAAAATACTCTCATAAATTCTAACTGTAAATAATGAGCTGCGCTATTATTCTGCTTAATAGTTGATAGTTTAAAATTGAAAATCATATTAGTTTTAAATAAAAGCAAACACTAACTAACAAGCAATGCCTGAAAGCACACATTATTCTCGCGCTTGATTAGTAAACACAGCGACCATTCATCTAAAGTCATCAAATGATTTTCTCTAACTTTTTTGCATGTCTTTTGAATTTTAATTGCATTTCTGAAATGTTTACGTTTAATGATTACTTTTGCAATTAACTTAACTTTATGCCAAAATAAACCATTTTAGATAATTATCATTCTTTTTCTTATCTTTTTATATCATTTGAATCCTATAAGAGTTATTAATACTCAATAATGAATATATATTACTATTCGTTTATATATCCTTATAATACATCTAATTTTCATTTGATCCGATTCGGAACGAAAGTTTTTGCTAAGAAAATGAAATTGTGCTATTCTTTTGACGTAATATTCAATATAACTAATATTTTTTTATATTCTCTCTTCATATGACTTATAAATCCAATGAGAACTTATATGAGAGCATATGCTTTGGTGCTGAATATAATTTTATATTTTATTACGATTTCTTGTGAAACCTCTGTATTATAGTTTATCCAATCTGTGGCTCACAAAAAAATGATGAATGACTTTCTGGTATGACTTATAGTATTTCATGAAGTATTGGTTTTTAGCTGATGTTTCGTTTTCTGTACACTTTGTTGTGCTTTTCAATATATTCGACATTTCTTTTTGAATTCAATCACTTTTATGTCAATGTGGGGTTGGATTTGAGGTACAGTTATATCTTTAAAGCATATCCAAACAAAATTATTATGAGCCAAATAGAAATAAAACCATTTATATGAAAGTAATCTCATTGCTAAACAATCCGTAGATATTATACACCTGTACACAAGTACACAATCTGTAGGCTTTTATTGATTTTTCTTATCTTATTAACATTTATGGCAATAGTGTCTCGTTTTTGACAATCATTTCCATTACATTATAATTTTGATAACATCAAAGCATTAGAATAAGAGAATAAATCTATTGTAGATTGAGTTAGACCTCTAACTTGTAAGGTATGATGAATTTGAATTAATGCTAATCGCCATAGAATTACTTTCAACATAAGATTGATCAGTATTTCAAAGAGGCTAAAAAACTCTATAGTTTGATCGATTGGTTCAGCAATTTTTGCTTCATCTCTAAGTCTGTCAACTATTTGTTTGACTTGTGAATAAAATGTAAATAGAAAAAGACATAAAAGCCCATTAAGATCAACAATGATTTGCCCATTGATTTAGAATCAAAATTATCAGCCATTAGAAAATTTGACGAATCAATCAAAATAACGTCAGAAAACATCACAAAAATATTCAAAACAGAGAAAATACATTTTAAAAATGGGGTTTTCCCGAGTAAATGATCACTGCTTTACACAAAAGTGTCTTTTACAAAGTTGTTTAAAATCCAGTTTTTGAGGTTACGATTCATAAGTTATTAATGAATTTCGTTTTCTATATTTAATTCACTAAAAATACATTTAGTGCAGATATTTCTTTTAAGTTTTCGCTAATTTGAACTTTTATTTATAATGAGCTCAAAGTGGAGGGAAAGGAAACTTAGATTTTACGCATCATTAATCTTAACAAACAAACGAATACAAGTTTTGCATTAGACACATAAGAAGGAGTTATCACTACTTTTCCATTTATATTAAAGTAAATTCTTGGAATAGAGAACTATTTTAATAATAATTTTCAGATGTTATTTTAGTGCAAAATATAGGCAACAATTTCAATATATAACCCAATCTTTAAGGATCTACGGATATGATAGCGATTGTTGTTTATTCAACTTCAGGTGAGTAAAGAAGTAAACCATACAATATTTTCAGTGTGAAGCCATTTTATAGCTTCAAATTCAAAGAATCTTTAAAAATAAATTTTTTAAGACTAGTAATTTTTTTAGTTTTAAAATTTTCAATTTCAACAGTTTTTTTGGATAAAAACTATTAAGTCCTTAACCTTATAATTATTGAAAATTCAAATACATTGGATCGAACAAAAAATATAAATATCTTTATTAAGAATGTTTATGAAGTCATGAATGAGTCAAATCTGATAAAAAAAGCATTATATTATTGATGAATAGAAATTAACTTTCGCTTCAGCACATCTCACAAGCTTTAAAGAAAAATGATTTTTGAGAAGAATTTGCTCTAAATTTTTAATATTCTCAGATTTATTCAAATGTCAAACACAATTGACGCGATACCTATGCTTAGAGCAAATTCTTATTTTATGATAAGTTGGAGCCAATAGTCTGTCAATTTTAGAAGAGATTTAGAAATTATAATATTAATGAGATCTATTGTACAAATAACTAGAGGATAGTTAAGGATGACATCTACTATTTACTATTTGTTATTAGAAGCATGTCTATAAAGCTCTGATATTGACATCCATGAAATGCCACAAGACAGTGAAAGTTCAACCTGAAAATCTGTTGTTACCCATGGATACGAGTGTCCCCATGCGATTATGAGATGCTGCACATAGTCTTACGAGCAAAAGTTAGCCGCACTTTTACATTATCCTCTATTCATCATATTTTTACTCTTTGCCCACCCCTCCAGTCTTTCCCCCAACAAGTTGAAGTATAGAAAGCAATTCATCTTATTTTTTTAGGTTAAAGAATTTTCACTAAAAGAAAGTTTTTTCTTTTTCTTTTCATTCTTATTACTCTCTGTTCTAAAACATGAAAAAATGCGTTTAACAATAGGAGAAAAAGAGGAAGAAATGACTTCTTTTGTGTTAATGACCTCATATTGGCTGCATCTGATTCAGATTAACAGCTCAGGAATCAACAAACAAACGCCTTTACCAAATGTCTAACTATGTCTAACTTTATCTCAAGAATTGGGAAGTGAATAGTGGGCTGTAATGGCATAAGAGAATAGAATAGAGGGAAAAAATGTCTAAATAAATGTTGAGAACTGGAAGCAATACTTTATTTGCCAGCTTCTCAGTGGTAAGCCTTGTTCGTCACCACCAAATGGTGCCAGTTTTTAGGTATACATCTGTACACACAATACAGAAACCAACTTATTTTTATGTCATTGCAATCCGACACTGAGAAACATAAGAAGACAAGTCATTCGTTTTGTTGATGTTTGCACTCATTTTCTGGTTGTATCGACTGTTAGATATCTTTCCCAACTTTTAGCCTCACTTTTGCCTATCTATCTCTTTCTTACACAACAGCCGCTCTCTTAAAAGCAATCAATTTTTGTTCTCTCTCTATCTCTCTCGCGCTCTCTCTCTCGCTCTCGCTCTCTCTCTCTCAATCTCAAGTTTTTGGCCTCTCAAGAAAATTGTTTTATGGCCCTATTGTGCAAATTTCTCATTCCTAATAGTAGTAAATGAATGAATAGATGGATGCGTTTAAAATTTCACTTGAATTTAACATAAGTTTTTTCGGTAATTTATTATAACAAAAGTAATATAACCAAAATGAAAATTGCTCACAAAAAAATTGTATTCATGCGAAATTGGTTTGAAGAAAGTCATATCAACTCAAAGTAGAGTTTCTTTGTTTTTCTGGTGGGGATCATCTCTGCTTTGTTGTGTGTTATTTATTTGATACGTTGATTGATGCAACTGTTTTTTTCTACTAAGATATCGCATTCTCTGCTCTCATTTTTTCTCTTCTTCTTTTCTAAAGTTTTGATCACTAATCTCTGCGAAATCCTCGAAAGTAGCAGAAGTGATGTATAAATAAGGCAAACACTATAAAACACTACATCTTTAACATTGAAGAAAAACACAAATATCGATCGATAGCCCATAAAAGTTACACATTTTTACATACACTCAATACGTGTAAAACATCAGAAGCGAAGTAATGCATTTTCATGTAAACAAAGCACGAAATATGTCAGTATTATATTCAAAATAATTTTTGCGCATTAAAAAAAATTATGAATAGATATAAAAGAAAAGATAATTTATACTATTATCTAAATTAATAAACTTTCATCAGACAATCTTTTCTTATGGCCAAAATTTTAGCGCTGATATCATTTTTAGAAGCATTGAAAATATACTACCCGTTAATAATTCAGTTCACGTTAAGTGCATGTGTTGGTTAAGGAAAGTAACACAGACTTAATGGCAGTCGTGAATCTATTGCTTGGAAATATCGATAATTTATTAGTTTTTTCTTCCACTAAAAAATTGCAAAGTTGTGGTTGGCTTTTAGTTAAGTTTATGCACAATAAGATAAAAAGCAAAATAACATTATAGATAATGGGCTCCGTTTCCACAATCTTAAAGTCTAACTATTTTAATACTAAAGTATAATTTTTTTTTTGACAAAAAATTGTTGTCGAATAACCTCTTTTTAATTCAATATATTATCAATTTCTTTATTATCCACTTTGTAAATATCGATCTTTTTTAAGAAAAGATAAAAAACTTCAACGTTAGCGATGATAGAAAAAATTGGAAAAACAATTTTTTTAATGATCAAAATGAAAAATTCAATATCATTTCATTTCCAATTTGAGTTTCGATTAATGAATAAATTATGTAATTTTATTGGTATTAAAATTTTTTAAATCTAAATCTAATTTAAAAGATAAAAATCTAAGCTTTTCATAACAATTTTTCATCTGTTTTAATCATTAGAAAATTTTCAAAAATAATTTTTAGATATTCTAAACATTGATTTAAGCATTAAAGAAATGAAAATTCATTTAATTTATTAGTTTTATTATTTTTAGTGTTAAAAAAGCAAAACAATAATTGTTTAAATTAAGGTTTAGATTAGAATTTAGTATGTCTGAGAAATTGGTTCCTCATTGAAATTTTTTGATCGAGTCTCGAAAGTTTCTCGAAAGTTATTTTCTATAGAAATATTTCGAGTCATTTTGTGATCAATAGAATGATATAAATAGAAACATAAATAGTTGCCTTCAGATTATAAATAAATTATAGCAATCATTGTTGGAATTGACGTATTCTTCATAAATTTTCCTGATCTTAGGAAATTCATATCTGATAATACATAAAAATTGGTTCACTGTTGACAAAAAAGTTAAATTAAACTTATTTTTTTGAAAAAATAGTCAAACTTATGGTTCAAATTAGAAATTCAAGACTCGAACAAGTGTTGAGCTACCAATAATTTCGATCGAGTCTCGCATCAAAAATTGATTGTCAATGCCTTCTTCTAGTGTTAATCTTATTTTGTAATGGTACAAATTATAGCCAATAACAATAATTTTATGAAAACTGGAGCTCTTTTTCTTGATTATTATTATTATTAATATTAATTTGATTTATCGCTTGCTCAACACACAAATGATTATTGCTTTACTCTACATAAAATAACTATCCAATAAAGCGAATGTTCTGAGAAGGCGAAGGATCCTTTTGATGAGAAATTATTGATAATCGCTTTAAAAAGCTTTGGCAAATAAAATATTTAACTCAATAAAAAATTTATTTTCATCCGTAAATAAAATTTTTTCAATATTCAAGTTCAATGAAATTTGGATTTAGACTCAATAATGATGAAAAATTTTGCTGAATTAGATAAATATGACAGTTATTTTCAACTATGTTTAAAGTCTTCTTTATTCGCAATGGTTGTAAAATGTTATTTCTGTGTATACTTTAATGCTTCAGTTCTGTGAAGATCAATATTATTTAAGAATCAAAATTTTGAAGACTATTAATAAGTTTAATTAGGAACAAATTAAAATAATATGTATCACTTTTTTGAGTCAAGTTTGTTCAAAATGATCAAATATTCAATAAAAGTTTCTCAAATTGCTTTTCTTTGAAAAAAATTGGCAAAACAAAACCAACGATTCTGAAAAGTAATTTATTTTGTGTCAAATTAGTTAATGATTTATTCTAAGATTGAGAAATTCTAAACTTTCAATAACTTAAGTTCCTATAAATAGCGATAAACTAATTAACTTTTTTGCTAAACCAAAATATTTGGAGTTCAAACTGATGCTTAACTTTATTTGAAGGCTAACTTTAACTGCTTTTAATTGAATTTAAAACTTTAGACTTGATAAAAATGATTGTAAGCAAACAATTAATTAATTTTTTATTTAATTTGATTTATAGCAACTAAAGAATCTCAAAAATTACAATCGTTTAGTGCCAGAATGGATCAGGAGAAAAGTATGAGTTGCTTCAATTTTTCGGTAGGAAACGAAAGAATGGGAGAATTTTATTCACCAAATTATCCAAATAATTATCCAAACGATACCGAATGCGAACGAGTCATTAAAGGTTAGTCTTTTTGAAATCAAAAGTATTAATCAATTGATTAACTGATCGACATTTGTTGTTAAAGCGCCACACGGGCATCAAATAAGCATCGAATTTCGTGATCAATTTCATTTGGAAGAAACTGCAAATTGTGAATACGATTATTTAGAGATTCGTGACGGTGCCTACGGTTATTCCACTCCACTCGCGAAACTATGCGGTCATGATTTTCCCAGAGATATCAATTCTAATGATCGTTATTTATTTCTACGTTTTGTATCCGATGATAGTATTGAATATTCTGGTTTTAGAGCTGTTTATTCATTCAAAAAACTTCCGAGTGAGTCATCACTACAATTATGTGTTCAATTAATTAATAAATTAATAACTTATTCAATATATTGGAATAAGGATTTAATGACAACACTTTCCCGTAAATGTGGAACAGTTTTGGATTATTTTTCTCTTTCTTTCAGTTTATATCTTCAACTGTTGTTTAACTGTCTTTTCGAGAAAAGGTTTTGATTATTTAAGATAATGGGAGTATTATTTAATTAATTGAATGAATGCCATTAAGTTAAACAAATAGTCTCACAATAAGGGATAAGTCTTGTCTATAAATCTCTTTTGTTATTTTTATTTGACTGACTTGAATACTCTTTTAAATAACACTTCCTTTCTCTCAATTAAAGCTGAAAGACCAGAACCTCCACGAGGTATGTGTTTCACTCTCGATTCTGTAACAGTTAAGAATTTATTGATTGACTAAAATTGTCTTCTTTACTGTCTAACAGAATGTCGATTTAATAAAACTGGTGTAAGCGGATTAATAGAGCACAGAGAAATTCCTGCAGAATTGGCAAATTATTCTGTATCGCAAGATATTTCAATTGATTGTATGTGGAATATAACTGTAAAACCCGGTTATAAGGTTTGATCAAAAATTTTTTATTCAAATAAAAATCATAGTTTTCAAAGTTTTGAAAACTTTTTTATTTTTAATTTCCAGATGTATTTAAACTTTAAAGAATATAAGTTAAGTAATCCGAATAATTGTGACCTAAACTACATCGATGTTTATGGTGATAAACTCAGTGATTTGGATCGTAAATCAAGATTTTGTGGAACTCAAGCAGAACAAGTTAGATCGGATAGCAATCATTTGAATATACGATTTTTCGCAAAACCCGAGGCCTTGTCAAATGTGCAATTCGAAATTACATTCACTGCGTTTCGTGAAATTACGGCTAAAGGTATTATTCGATAGAAAAAACACTGTCGTACTTCAAATTAAATCTAATCTATTTTTATGGTAATTAGAGAAATGCAGTAGCGATGAATTTGATTGCGAAGATAGCACTTGTATTGACGCATCCCTTAAGTGCAATGGAGTGGATGACTGTAAATATCGTTATGATGAAGAAAAACAAACAACTTGTGCACCAGGTTTGCACTCATTAAATCTTTCTTCAATTTAATCAAAGGCTTTGAGGAATCTTATAGTTTATTGACTTATAAATGAATATTCAAAGATTCTCATGAATATAAATTTCATGAATCAATAATAATTAATGAAATCTTTTGTTTGATTATGAATTTAGGAAATAAGGGAGTTCTCAATTTGACGTCTCAACACATGGTTGTTATATTAATTGTTTTTTGCGCATTAGTATTGGGAATGTGTGCGTCTATTACGATATCGTGTTGGAGTAAAATTGAAGAAAGAAGACAACGAAAACGAGATTATAAGCTGAGGAGGTCTAGAGAGACATCAGTAGAAGTGGGTCTCGACCGGACTATGACTATAACCAGCTTAGACAGAGGCGCACTCGAACATGAGATCGCAGCTCAATCATCAGTATTAGGATCAGTACCGCGTACTAGAAAAATAATTACTGCAAATACAATTAATAGGAAAGGCTTTCGTGATGACGAAGAAAACGGGTGTTATGTACCAGAAGTGGACTTAAGTGTATTTCGCAAACAGCCAAACGGCGGACCGACACAAATATTAGAAGATAAGTTCTCACCCGAAACTCCACCTCATTTAATCGGAAACACAATGTCTCCCGACTGCACATATTATCACATTCATCAACAAAGAGATAGCATTAGGAGTGGGTCTGAGAGCCCAATACCGCCACCACCACCGCCACCAGTATTGAGTCATATGAGACGTCAAAGAACACTACCATTAGATGCCAGTAAATTAGACGCCTGTTCGCCGAACGACAATCAACATAAAGGCCAGTCTCAGCCGCAAATCCATCACCCGGACTGTGCGCAACACAATAGTAATAATCCTGACTATTCATTAAGAACTAAACCTGAATATAGCAGATCTGCATCTGTTCCAATTGGACCTCATGTTAGTGTTATTGAAAGCAATGATCCTAATAATGATGACAATGAATTTTGTGAAGACGACACAATAGTGCCTTTATCTGTCAGACCTCATCGATTTCGGGCCGAAGCCGTTATTGAAATGGGTTCTGGACCTATTTCTGGCACAAGTCATCCGAGACAGAGAAGTTTTGAAACTACTCGCTCTGCTCCTGATGTTGTTATTATGCGTTGATATTTATGTTGGTGTTTATCAAATGGGAATTTAAAATTAGTTATTAGTTTGAAAATCATAAATAAATGATTGATATGTGCCATAAAAATGATTGTTAATAATAAAAACAATAATAACATAAATAATATCATATCTTTAGAGAAAAAGTATGATTGAGATATTTGCGCACTGGTCTCAAAGCGTGAATTGATTATTGAATAGTTGGTCAATATTTGACACTTACATCAAAGTTTTTCAACAAAATTGGCTCAAAACTCAACTAAAAATGAAACTTTCTTTTCATTATTTACTTAATAAAAAAAATAAAATAAAATAAATAATAAATAAATAAATCGATTTTACACAACCGAATATATATCATCATTAATTATTAGGTATCTGCCAGTGCTCACTATTGGAATAACAGGATCAACAAAAACAAAACAAGAGGTGCCAATACTTTAAAACTGAGAAATTAGATGTTTTCAATAATTAAAAACATTTTTTAATTATTATTATTATTATTGCTCAACACTACTGACGGAAATGTGTGTTAAAACAATATAATAATTTCTCAGAACAACCAGCAATAAACCTGCCAAAGAAGTACATTTAAGATATTTGTTACGCGACTCTTCTATTTGAAAATTAATTTAAACAATTTTATCATTAATTGTGTACGATTTTGCCTATAAATGAGTGCAAAAAAGTGAATCATTTATTTGTCGCAAACCGTATAAATTTGGTGCTATGCTATCAAATAAGTCGATACAATACTTGCTACCAATAGAAAACGTAATGAAAATGTAGAAAAATTCCAGTCAAAGCATTAATTATTCATCCGTTACTTTTACTTAAATTCATCTTTTGATGATATACTGATCTCTCTCTCTCTCTCTCTCTCTCTCTCTCAACCTCTTCTTTCTCTCTCTCAACCTCTTCTTTCTTACCTTTCTTTCACTCACCTCTTAATTCAATGTGAATTCTAATTATAAAATATTGGATTAGATTTTAAGATAAATAGAAAATTTCATTTCCTACACTTTTTTTATCTAAAATCATAATAATTTTTGCGCTTAAATTGTACACAAAAAATAGTGGTATCTCTTCTTTATGAAAAACATGTTAAGTTGAAAGAGACTTTAGAATATGCTGTAATTCTGTGCGGTTTTTAAGCACTGGTTGGTTCGCAAAAAATAATTGTTGACTTGTTGTTCATTCATACGAATCATTTGAATCACTCGAATTGTTTTAATGATTAATTTGGTTACGAAAAGATATATAAATTGACTTAAAGCTCAACACAAATACGACTATAAATCATATTTGGAATGAACTAAATTGAAAATATATTAATAATTGATCGCTTTTTTTAAGTTAGATAAATAAATGACATTTAGTCTGTACAGTATTTAAAAACTAAACTAAACAATAAGTTTGTACAGTAATTATTTGTAGAAATAATTTTGTTGTTACCAATGTTTAAAAATTATTTCCCTCTCATTTGGCATATTCTTGTTATAAACTTTCAAAATGAGGCTAAAAATCATTGTTTATTGATTTAATTCAAAGTGAATATACAGAACATAATATAATATACACAACAAATTAATTTAAAAATTTAGTGTAAATTATTTGAACAAAAGCAAAATATTATTATAATTACAGATAATTTAAAATAATGAATTGATTTAAAGAAAAAAAAATAACTAAATAAGAGGTATTGTGCTATTCGGCCAGACCTTATAAAAGACAGCCCACGGCAGCTCTCATTGTAGAAAAATAAAGAAATTCTATTAAAATGGCATTTTCATTGGTGTCTCACAATATGATCATTAATCATGTTTTGCGCGTATTCATCAAGAATTAATACGACCGCAAGCATTGTGTTCTGTGTTAGTGTTTGTGTCCATAAAATTCATATTAATAATAATGATATCCATAAATATAGCCATAATAGACAAGATAGATATTTATGTCGTTCTTAACTTCTCCAAAGCCCTCATAACAATATTTTTAATTTTTTCATACGTCCTAAAAAAGAAGAAGAATATCAATGGATCGAAAATCTTTTCAAATATTTCATTGAAGATTTGGCTGAAAATATTTTATAATAAAATTTGTTTCATTCTTGCATTTTATTATTCTTCAAAAAGCTATCTTTCTTTTTTATGTGATGTCAATATTTTTTCACGAGAAGGCATTAAATTATTTTTAGCTTCAAATGTTAGGAATCACTTTTACTTTAGTTATCATAATTTTGTGCCATATTTTCTCCTTATACTACCTCTGAGACTCACTTCTCCTCTCTTTATTTCTACTTTCAATTCACCGAACATTCCATTTTAAAGTCTATATAAATTAAAGTTTTAAAACACTTAAGTCTCACTTTTTCTTTAGCTTTATTTTTTGTCAATCGATTTTTGAAGAAAGCTTTTGAATGTCGTTTGAGATAAAAGTTATAATAATGACAGGCAGTTATTATAACGACCCACAAGTTTGTATCATAAACAATGATCACAATGACAGATATCGAGAAACAATTTATTTTTATACATTTTTAAAAATTTTAAACTCTGCTCATAGTATCAAATTTGATTAATAGCTCAAAATTAATTTCAATCAAATCAGATTTGAATTGAATCGGAATTTATCTAAAACTTGACGATTAAGTTTTGAAAATTATGAGTAAAGTTCGAGTAAATAATTTGATGAAAAGAAGTTTTTACATAGAATTTGTAATGTTATTGAATTAAAGAATTTAACCTTCAAAAGAGAATAAGAATATTCGACCCAACAAATAGTGACACCTATTATGAAGTGCTAAAACAGTCTGAAGTATAACAGAATTCAAACAATATTTTGACCCAGTGCAAATTTTTTTTATAAAATAGTTTGCGTGTTATGCAATTCAAGTGTATTTTCTTCAGAAGAATCCGAAGCGTTTTCCTCTCGACACAAACTAATGAATGGCTTCATCACAATTAGTGCTAATGTTTGACTCTTTACGTCAAAACTTCAAAACTTCAAAATTCAAGGCCTGACAGAATATTTCAGACTTTGAATTCAGAATCAAAATTGAATGAAACTCTTTTGTTAATTCTCATGACTCTTGAGATCAGTTTTGATATTTTCAAAATTATTCTTTATTGAGAGCAAAGAATTATTTTAATTGAGAGAAACTAATTATTCTAAAAGGCTATTAAAAAAATATGAAAAAAGCTCTAAATAATCTCATAATTAAGTTTTGAAAACTCAATTCACATCAATTATCATTATATGATTCGGAACTGTTAGAGATGTCTATTAGTCAAATTGAAAATTAAAACGCTTTTCGATTGCATTATTTTCAATTTCACTAGTAGATGACATAAAGTGTTTGGTGTAAATTGTTAAGGATTGTTAATTTGTTTTACTTCTATAATCTCACAATAGATGACAATATGTGTTTCGTAAATAGAATTAAATTCAAACTTGCATACAATAAAAATAATTGATATTTTATAACAATAGGTATCATTAGCTTATAAATAGAAATCAAAAAAAGGTTTTAATTATCAATTTTTGCAGTTAAGTTGTTTTGACTTTGCATCGCATTGAAATAGTGTGAGAAAATTTGGAAAAGCATATGTGCCTGCATTGAGGATTTTTTAAAAATTCACTCAAAAGTCGTCAATAGGTTTATATAATGGGCTTCAAAATGACACTTAAACTATTAATTACTGTAATTACAAAAATTAGTTTTGGTTACATTAAACTTCTGTCAAATAATTAATTGTGTTATTCATTGATTTTTATTTTTTAAACATTTTAACTCGAAACTAAATTTAATGACAAAATTAACTTTAAGACCAATAATTATATAACTCTCAAAATGAATCTATGAGTTACTGTTATATTTTTTATTGCAGATAATAAAATAGAGTAAAATTTTGTAATAAAAATAAAATGTTGAAAATCTATGGATAAAAAAAGGTTGTTTTATAAAAATGAACAAGAAATCAATGAATGTCCAGATTTCTATAGATTGCTTGAATGCTAGATTTAAGTAATGGAAAGTGACCCCAACCACATTTATTTTGGAAATCATCTAAATCTAGAGACCACAAAAACACTCCTTCCAGTTTATTATCCATTGCGTATAATGTCTTGAGAAAAAGGCTCAGTTCGTCCTCAAATCCTATCCATTGATCATATAAATGAATATATGGCGTCACTTTGTGATCATCTTCTCCTAATTTGACTTCAGGAGTTGACAGAAATAATTCGCAAATCTACGGATATTTAAGAAAAAGAGATCAATTTCAATACAATAATCAATTACTTTTGAATGCTGTGCATTATTCCAAATGAATGTTCATTTCTGATTACTCATGATTTGTGTTCATTCATTTTGCAAATGTATTTCTCAAAACCTTAATGAGAAATAGCAATTCAAATAATATATTTAATTTAGTTTTACTAAACTTCAAATGTTTGGTCAAACTATTAGTTTAACGCTTTAATGCTTCGTTAGAAATGCAAAAGTTTGCGCAATAGTTTCTTGAACACAATGTGCCCGTATATTAAAATAAATTTCGACTGCGAATTAATTCATTTACTTAAAATTATGTAAATTTTCTTTCAGAATTGTTAATTTCATTATAAATTATCAAAATATTATGAAATCGGTGAAAATCGGAATAATTAATCATTTAAAATGTCTTTCTGCAGATAATTTAGTCAAATAATTAATGCAGTAATTTATTTGAATTAAATACCTCATTGAATCCAATAACTCCTGGTCTGTTAGTATAAGGTCCAGCCATTCCCGGTCCTATTGATGGGGAATTCACTTTATTGAGTAGAGGGTCAGCTAAAGTAAAACTTCGTCCATAAGTCGCTAAACCCAATACAGTATTTTGACGTTTAGCTCCCTTTTCGAGCCAATAATTCAAAGTATAGTTCTAATAAAACAGTAAAACTCAATTCATTGAAGAGATTTAGATTTAAGTGATATAAAATTGAATGCAATTAATACTTACAATATTCAATTTTCTCGATTTTTCATTATCAAGTTTATTGGCATAAAGTGGTGCAAAATGATTAACATTTTGGTCCCACGGCCCGTGATAGTCGTACGTCATCAATAGTAAGTGATCGACAGTACTTTTGAATATGAATTATTTTTAAAAATTAATAAAATTTTCTATTATTTTAATTTAAAGCATAGTTTCCTTACTTGGATACTTGTGGAACATCAAAACCAGAATCAATATCTTCTTCAAGAGCTGGTGCCATAATTCCCAACTCTAAACTATTGCTATTCATTTTTAATTTTAATTCCTATCGATTAATAAATTGTTATTTTTAATGATTCTTGAAATATATATACTCTATATATAAAATTGAACTTTGAGTTTTAAAACCTGTAAAAATGTGACTAAATTTTGTTTGTCTAGTGGATGACCACCTCTCCAGTGAGAGCCCGGATGAAACCACGAAATTATAGCGCCATCAAACCCATGTTGTTTTGCAAAATTTGGTATATTTCTTAACAATGATTTTCGCGTCCCTTCATTAGACACAAGAAATGAAAATAAATTTGATGGTGTGTCCCAACCGCCCATCGCTATTAATATTTTAATGTTTGGATGACTTTGTTTGATTTCTCTTAATTGCGCGAAAGTGCCTGAAAGTGGGTCTAATTCTAGATTGGGATCTAAGCTCATGACTTGTCCCGAAGAATTTAATCCAGCGAATGCATATATAATATGAGTGCATCGCTGCAACACGAATGAGATACTATTGAGATCCTGGGCACCAAATTTTCCCTCTCCCTGACGATGTGCTGCCCAACTTCCGAAACCACAGAACAGTTTGAAAGGACTCCTCTCTATTATAGACTCTAAACCTCGCGATTCAATATTTGTGTTGAGAGATTTTGCCTGTAATTCCGGTTTATCACTGACTGCATCCGTATTTGTTTCTAAATCTGGTATTTCTGTGATCGGACTTATAGTTGTTGGCAAACCCGGGCTTTCGCTGACTGTTTCTAATGTTGTTGTTTCAAAATCTGTTGTATCGCTGATCATATCCGGAGTTACGAAATTTATTCTTTTACCGAATGTATCCCAAGATGTTGTTTCAGAATCTTCTGTTTTGCTTTCGGTATTGAGATCTGTTTTGAGAAACTTTACATTCGAGACATTGTCATCATTTCCTAAAATGGTTTCATTTACTGAATCGCTTTCGATTTGAGTATTTGGTGACAAAATATGAGTTGGAATTATAAAAGTTTGATTTGTATTTTCTGACGAATCAATAATTCGTTCTTCAACTGGATTTAAAACCGCAAAATCAAGTCCTTCCTTTTCATTTACTTCTATTGGACTCGAGAATTCGACCACTGATTCATTTGGCAAATTGGTGGTTGAATTAATAACATTAGAGCTCACATTAATTGAAATAATCAAAAGTATTAATAATGATATGAAATTCATTTTCAAATTTTAAAAACACTTTAAAAGTTCAAAAAATTGAAACAAAGTGAAAATTTTGTGATAATGTTTCACGAAATAGTCTTCACTTTGAATAAGTGGGTTGTCCTAATAACCTACTTGACATATGGTCAGTTTTAATCCTTGACCACCTGACCAATCAAAATAGGCTGATCTCACTTTATTTTTGGGATTTGAACTCTATTTTTAAATTGAAAGCATAAATATTTGTTTAACTATATATTCCTGTTTGACATTTACGATAAAAATAAAACTTGACTCAATGAATTCCTCATAATTTCAAATTTCAATGAAGTGCTGCAGCAATACTTTTCTCTTTTATCAACTTTTAATTTTGATTATTGTTGGGGTTTTTCTACTGTATTCACTGTTAATTTCTTTGTCTTCTAATAGTCTATACATATCTACATATATATAACTTAAGTTTCGAAAAATTTAAATTCAAGAATAATATTTTTTATTCAAATATTCTTTATTCAAATTTTTGTTTATAAAATTGTGTATATAACAAATAATACACTCAACTGTTTTCTTTCAATAATCAATACTCGCAGTTGATTCAAAGACTCGGTTCAAATTCACGTTTTTTAATACTTGTACAAAAATGCTTAGTATCGAATTTTTTTTAAAATTTTCTATTAATCCAAGAAAAAATATTGCTTGAGAATTTATTCTACTGTGAAATACAGAATCGAATTCAAATATATGTTGGGATAATAGAAATTCTATAGTATTTGAAGATTTAACTCATAAAATACTATTCTCTACAGATTGAAACTTAGAACTTTTGGTTTGGTTTTTCACATGAGTTCATTTTTTTTATAGTAAAGGCATTAAAACTTATTATCTCTTAAATAACATTTGTAATAATCTTAAATTCACTATAAAGTTGAATCTTTAAAACTTCGCCATAAAATAAATATAATATTTGAACAAAGTATTAAAAGTTTTGGACGAACCTAAAGATCAAAGCAATAGTTCAAAAGGAGCATTAAATAACTGAAATTTTTCAAAGAAAAAGAGATTTTTTGTACTTAAAAACAATAAATATAAATTTGATTTTAGTGTTAAGAAACTTTAAATCAAAATAATATTTATTTCCTTGAGATTAAGTGTTGCTCAAAGTTAAATAATACTGTATGAGTAAGGAATGAATCAAATAAACGGAACTATACTCAGAAAATCTTATCGATTTTAATGGCATTGAATCTTTTCTCAATCTTAGAATTTTCGTTGAACTCAAAGTTAGAATTTGTGACTTGAATTTATCATTCCCTGAACATTGCATACGATACACAGAGTGATAATCAAATTTTGTAACACCACTTCCTTTTGACTAATTTTTCGATATTCTGAGGTTTTTTAGTCGATTTTCTAAAAACAGAGATTTTACTCAATAAAATGTTAATAATGTAATAGAAATAAACACAAGAAAATAAAATCAAACAAAAAAAAACAGGAAAACTTGTTCTAGATTTGAATTTAATTCTTTGGTGTCCTTTCTTTACAACAGAATATAAAACTAAAATCGATAAACTTTCAATAATTCATCAGAGATTTTGAATGTTGGTCTGTACTCTTGAAGTTTCTTTATAGTATGTGTATATCGTGTATTGTTGAGCCCTCACCTACAGCATTATGACGTTCTTCTATAACCAGAATTTAGATAAGAATATTATACAGTAGTTGAGAGTTTAATCTATAATTTGATGTGAAGCAAAAAAGTTATATAAAAAATATTATTATCAGTTATCTATACGAGTAAATTATTACATAAAAATTTACAGTCATTTGCTGTAAGACTCTTGTATTCATTATTATTAACGTCTCGTGAACTTATTTAAAACCTAGTAATTTACAAACTTATCGATTTAAAGATTTGGTCGACAACTTTTTACTCAAGACAATAGTGCAAAGTAAATGTGCTGTATTTGTGTCTCAAAAGATTTTTCTAATGATACCTTTAGCTCAATCTGAAGTATTTGAGATCGAAATTCATAAACATTGTATTATTGATCACTTTCTATTTAAATTCTTCAACCCATAAATATATAGAAAAATATTTTTTCAATTACTCTATCCATAAAAACAATTAAACTATATTTAAGTGTAGTAATTTAGCAGAGAAATCAATAAAAATTAGCTCAAATACGTTTCATTTTTTTAACTTTCGGATATGTTATTCACTATTTGTTATCTTCTAAGGAATGCCATTTGGAATACTAATTATTCAATTGAATAATTGATACAAATCATGATTAGTTTCAATGAATAATTTATTATTCATTTTGTTAGAGTTTTGCCGAAAGAATATTAAATTTGTTCGGATTGTACGAAATTGTTTGAATCGAATCCTATTTCCAGAGTTTTTCGATTCAAATTTTCATTCCACTGAATTTTAAGAATAACTTATTAGAGACTTTGAAATAGATTTATAAATATTGTAAAATATTATAGCATTTAATAATTTATAATTTTATTTCAATTACAAGAAGTTCTCATTTAATCCACATTTCTGTCTATTTAATAAAGTTTTTCAATTATAACTTAGTCAACAATATCTTATTATATTTTATCAATATATAAGTGATATCAAGACTTTGAGTCATTTATTTACTACAAAATATTTTGGTCTCTTTAATGGTTTCTTTTGGAAACTGCTTTGAATTAGTGATATCTGATATCTAATGGCGAAAGCTTTCCGGTACGTAATGACAGGTAATATTCTGAGAAAAACTATGTTGTAATCACACTATTCTGTTATTAAGGTTTCCATAGCTATGATAATACTGTAGAGCAAATGCATTTACAGTTAATTTACTTCTCATTTGCCATTAGCTTAACTTATTGTTAATGCTTTTTGCGCACATGAATTTCGATCAAATAAAAATTAAATTAAACTAAAATAATAGATTAATTTCACTATTTTCAAAGGCTTTATTCAATTTCATAAAACATATAATTTTAAATGTGCTTTAAAAAAATATCTAAACATATAATCAAATTTGATGCTAAATCTATTCGTAAAATTGTATAAAATTTGTGTTCACTTTCAAAGTGATCATTAGGGCTCGATTTTGTTGTTTTTATAGCGCAAGAATATGTTTTCCTTACTATAATCTTTCTGTAGATTAGATTCTAATCACGTATAGTATCGCCAGAAAGTTATATCGATTCTAAATATAAATGTTGGAAATCAGTCAAAAGGAGTTTGAATGATTGGACATCGATTCACATACTTTAGTGTTCAATGAAGGATAATTTGAAGCCACAAAATAAGGGAAAAGGTTCTCACTCTAATTTAAATAAAATTGAGAATTTATGAAAAAA
>JAQIWZ010000105.1:0-29592 GCA_034697245.1 Malaconothrus monodactylus | reverse complement strand
GATGTTAAAGCTATTAATTGACAAAAAAAAATTAAATTCAGTATCTCTTCATAATTAGAAAACAAATAATTACTTTTGATATCACTTGAAATTTGAATAAAACTGTATTTAATAAACATATTCGTGATAAAAAAATTCAAAAATTATATTAGATATTCTGTTTTTTATTAACTTTGTCTATAAGTATTTCATTCTTTTTTGCATTCCTTTTATAAATACTATATTTATGATTAAGTTATGAATTACCCCATAATTTGCTTATCGATTGTTAATTTGATTAATGAATAACTTTAAGTCTGTTTGGGCTAAAACTTCTAAAACTATAAAACTATAGTTATTATTGAATATATGTTTCAATTAATACAATTTTTGTGTCAAATAAATTTTTTTCTATTATTCTTTTATTCAAAGCATAAAATCAATGAATTTTGTTCAATAGATTTATACTTAAATTTTCTAATAATTATAAAACTTCAATAATTTCTTGATCAATGTCATGTCTTATAAAGCTATTTATTGGCAAAATCTTTGCTACAATTTATAGCTCACAATAAAAATATAATATTTAATGAATTTATTTATAATTAAATTCATTTTTAAATATAATTAATATTTCGCTGACAAATAAAATTATACATAAACTTTCAAACTATTATTATTATTATTATTTTGATTCTGTTTTTTCCATTTTTTCCATAGCTTATAAGATCTATAGGTTTTCATTTTTCTCATTAAGGATTCATTCACTTTCTCGTTAAAAGGATTTTGAAAACTAATGTCAAATTTTCGTTTCGCCAAAACGTGAGCATCAAAAGAACAATATGAATATAATTTTGGTTTTTTATTCATTTCAAATTCTGGTTATTTAAAAAATAAACTTTTAGTTCTTTTGACTGAACTTTACATTAATTTTTTCTTTTTAATAATTTCTTTTCTGAGATAAATGGCAAACAAATTAAGAATTAATAATGCGATTAAAGAACAAAACATTACAATAAGTGTATAATCGAAAAGATTTCGCCACTTATTGAAAGCCGTTTTACACGAATCCATATTTAGACCGTTTGGACTCAAAATACACGGATTTTTGTGAAGACAACACGAATTGGGCACTAATATTGTGATGATTGAGTCGCACTCTTTATTTGTCTTCTTTTCTTCAATTATTAAATGATAATAATCTTGAGATCCATTCCAACCGCAACACTTATAATGAGTCTGTAATTCATTCAACGAGTCGTTAATAATCGTTGCATTTCCTGATTTTGAGCAAACGATTGAAGACTTTTTGAGTTTTTCGTAAAAAAATAGTTTTCCAAATCCGATGTCTGACACATTATTCTCATTGTTCCACAAAAGTATAGCTAATATTCCGAACAGAATAATAGTTATAAAACTCAATGCAATAAATCGTCTCAAGTTATGAACGCTTTCAATCAATGCTCCATAAAATCCAAAGAAAAGTGCGATTGAATAACAAATTAATGCTATTATTATAATAGTCCAAAATATGGCACAATTTATTCGCTTTTCAATTGAGTTTCCAAACAGCGCAACGATTGACGGAAACAAACAAATCATAATTAATAAAAATAAGTTTAAATTCAAAATAATAATACATTTTCGCACTGTTTTCGCTAATGAACTGAACCTTAAATTGAATTCTTGTGGCATTTATAGCAAAAGCTTTAGTCTTAAATTCCCTAATAATTTATAGAAATCGACTTAAAAGCAGAACAAAAACTCAAATGTAAATTGAAATTATATTAGATCCAACTCTAAATCAATACTTCAATCAATTTTATTTAACTCAACTTTTTAAAAATTCTTTTTTCACTGATTTAAGAGTTAAAATAATTTGACAAAAACAACTCATTTACTCATAAAATCTAATTTCAAATATTAAACTTCGCGAGAGATAACAATTTACGTAAAATAGATTAACGCCAAATTATTGATTAACTATTATCGAGATATATTTCCAATTGATATAAGTTTTTATTGCTTTTTTGTTAGCTTTTTATCAAATACTTTGAAACAAGAGTTCAATTTTCAATGATTAACTAATAGTATGAAGAATTGAAATGAAATTATTTTTAATTCTAGTGAGACGTCTCTCATTTTGGATTTCTTAAGATGGAATAGCTATAAATCGTTATTAAGTTCGATTAAAAAAAAGTTTGATGAAAACTTTTTATTTTCGAATTGATAAAATAGATGTCTCTTTGAGTTCCATTGACTTTTATGGTTAGTTCTAAATATAACTGTATAAAAATTGTAATGCTCGACTCGGTGTATGTGTGCATAAGAATCTTTTGTGAGGCCGTTTGCCTTGAAAGAGAAGTTGAGCTGAGTTTGTCTATTGAAAGTTGGAAAGAGCGAGAAGAGCCTAAGTTTGAGTTCTGTAAGAAAAGAAACGCGAGAGAAATAGAATGAGAGATGATATGAACGAGAGATTCGAGAGTTTGAGTTCGAATAGAGTCGAGATATAGAAAGTTAATGGGAAGAGAGATGAAAGCGATGCCTGAGTCTTAACTTTGAAGATTTAAAGTTATTTGCCATTAAGATTCATTACCTTCAGGTTTCTTTTTTTTCTTATTCTCGTATTAAGTAAAACAATTGGTTCAATTCTGACGACTTTGTGAACATGTTGTCATTTAGCAGAACATTCAACAAAGTTCTCATATTGTCAGTGAATAAATGTATTCAAATTTTGGTGATCTGTGTTCTTATAAGTTAATGCTTGAAACAAATGTTATTAGGAATTATTTGATAATAACTTATTTTAATTTAATTGTGAAATATGTATATTTGATGATTATTACCTCTAAACGTAACGAAATTTAATTTAATTGACTTTTTTCGATTCGTTGCCCGAATTTATTCTATAGTCAGTTAAAGAAAAAATTTTATATTGAATAAGCAATCAAATGAAATGTCTTGAAAGAACTTGAAGTTAATAAATGAATACTTATATCACTTATTAATCTGCGAATCGGTGTTTCCGTCAGTTTGGATGATGATTGTGGTGCAATTGATATAGTCTTAGCATTCATTCAATGCATTGACATAATGCACATTTATCATCACCAATGGAGTGATACGTTTAGACACTCCATTCTCATCAATGCAATAATTTTTGCTTTGATCGTCACATCAATTCATATTAACTTTAGTATTAGTACAAATGCATCAAAATTCGGTCCATTTCGTCCATTAGGTAAGACTTTATATTTTGTAATTAAAAAACTTTTTGTTATGACACATGTGTTCGGATGTGTTTTTGAATAATACGGAAATAGAGATAATCAGATGTTTTTGGTGCGATTTATATGATATGGTGCGAAAAATGAGATTATGAGGCATTAATGCAAGTCAATGGTTGATAGTGTGTTAGTTTTTCTCTAAAACTCGATGTTGTGCTTTACTTTTTTTTATGTATTTAACTCTTTTGCTCTGTGTTTGATGCGTCTCGTTTGTAATGTGAGTGAGACGTTCTTTGACCCTAACTGGCAAATAGTATTTTAAGTGAATCTATAATAGAAAACATAACATTGCATAACATGAGCTTTTACTTCTTTTTTCTATTTATACAGTTCATTGCATGAAAACCTTTAAAGTGCTAAATAAGTTTTTTTTATCGTTTACACTATCAATAGTAGTATCAATTTAAGCGCGAAAACGTATTCATTGAATAAAATTTGCGTAAATCATAGCGTATATATTGAGATAAATTTAATTGAATTTAACAGTAGCTCTATTTATTAGAATACTATGTGTTGACCCTTAAGTTGTCTTTAGACAAGTTTTTGATAAACATAAACCGCAATGAATTATCTGTTGGTATATTTTGCTATACACTATCTTTTCAACAAATCTATTTGGTGTATATATCATTTTAAAGCATAACAAAATTATGATTGAAGCATATGAAGCAGTGAGGCTTATTAAAACCTCAAATGTGTCTGTCTTCCTGTCTCTCAGTTTCTCTAACTATTGCACAGTAACTAAGCTTATAATAACAGTTTGTTATGTAATCATAAAAGGGTTCCCAGTTTTGAGTTAGGCATCAAGTTTTGTGTGCATTTTGATATCATGTACTCCAATAACCGCAAAGTTTAGACTTTAACATCAATTTTAGTGTAGTATTAGTTATATTGCAGGGGTATTGCTGTTATTCTTTAATACCGCGTATTTAAATACTAGAATTTCTTACTTCTATTCCTTCTATAACTATTTTCAATCCATATGCTCAACAAATCTCTGTTTCTGAAGTTGAGTTCTGTATACATAAATAAACGATTACCCGCTAAGCTAAATGTTATGCTATTCCTCTACTACTTCTCATACCGTAACCTTTTATACTCTCATATACTTATTGTAAATCTGTTTCTGTTGATCAACTCTTTTTTCGCTCACTCTTTAAGGTTCATCACATAAAAGTGTTTCACCAAAAAGATATACAATTACACGACCAACAATTATCATCACTGATGGACATAAGACCGGCTTTCGTACAGAAAGAGATCAAATCAGCGTCTCTGTCAAATTTGATGCATTCAATAAGACAACATTCCTGTTGGCATTGTCTAAAGACATGTCATTTATTTCGCCGCATTTCGCAACACTTTATACCAGTGGTGATACAAATTCCCATTATTTACCATTTGAAAAAGCAAACTCTAATCTCAACGATTCCTCACCTCTTGAGGAATGCTATTATTCTGGAACACTTATTGGTGATTCTCAATCAACAGTTGTGATGAATATGTGCCACAAAGGGGTTCTGGTAAGTCATCACAACTCACATAAGTTTGTTTTCATCATATCAATTAATGACTAATTCTTATTGTGATTAAATTCGTTGAAATAAATTTATGATTAGTTTATAAGAATAATTGCTGCGCATAAGTCTGAGATAAGTTTGAGTTTGAGTTTTGCTGCGATAAAATACCTAATTCTCGAATATAAGGATGAATTTGAGGTTTATCTTTGAAAATGATTCGTCTCATTTATATGTTGCTCAATAACTAAACCCAGAAATGAGAAGATGTTTTTCAAGAGTGAGTACTAATTTGTTGTTGGGTTAAATGTTGACCTCTTTAAGTTGTCATAATCTATTTGGCAGCGGCTGTCATTTTTTAATTAGACAATTATATTTCATCTGACATCTAACATCTAGGAATCTCGAACTGTAGAAAATAAATATCAATGCTTGTATTAAATTAAGGGAATGTGATTATTTACCACCTCTCAAGTGCCACCTTTTTCACCTTTATATAATTTGTTGGCGTATTATCAAAGGACTGAGACTGCATTGCGCCTCATTTTATATACTTTAGAAAAAAATTAAATTCACTTCTTTATGGTTTAGTTGCTTCATAATTATAGTTGAGATTGCGATCAGTTGAGAAATTTAGTAAAAATGATCGAAAACATTCAACTTTGAATGAATGTAAGTTATTTACTTGTTTTTATTTTGATGTAAATAAAAATATTTATTAAGTTAGAAAATTTGATGAGTTATTTCAATAATAAATTGAAGATAATTTCAAAATTTTTCTATGAGAATTATGAAATGGTAATTTCAAAATAAGATTAAAAAGTTGGAAATTCGAAACTTGAATCACTTTATTGTGCAAAAAAGCTAAAAAATTATCGTATATCTGGATATCAACCAACACGACATTAGCGACATTAAAAAAAAGTCTTAATCTTGACTACAGTCGTACAACAAAAAAGTTAAGTTTGAGGATTACATAGAAATTCTCCTTGAAATGACAAAACTATGAACTCTCTAACCCTAAGGGAGGCCACTCCACTCACACACAGTTAATTTTGGAAAAAGATCGTGATTCAGGGCTGGTTTTTTAGAATAGAAGAAAATGTTTACAGCCTCTAGGCTTGACTCACGAGGGAGAGAAACAAATGAAAGTTAAGCGATCTTTTTTTCGACAGAAACAATTCTCTTCTACTTATTTAATTCGCTTTAAAAAAGTCTTGAAAATCTAAAAACTCACAATTGAATTGTTAAAAAGCTTTTTACAACACAAGTTATTACTAACTTATGCAATGAGTTAAGTAGTTTTCTTAAATTGATATAAATTAAAGTTGTCACGCATATAACCCAAAGGCGATATGTTTTTGAGGAGAGACAGAACATAAATACATAGCATAAATATAAGAGATCATTATAGAGATGACATCAAAAATTTGATTTATTTTCATTAATCAAATTTTGTGTGCATTTGTGGGACGTTTAACTGGTTTTTTACTTCTTTCTATTGGATTTACTTCGTTAACTCAATTTAAAAGGATTATCGCCGCTCTGCCATAAGTTTATTAACAATCAATAATAATAATGCCCACTGTTTTTACATTTTATTCCTGATACACCTTTCAAATTATTATTATTACTTTTTTAAATGCATTCTTAGAAATCTTTTGAATTGATTATTCAGTTGAAAGTATTTGCAATTTTTTCCGATTTTTGAATCACTTTTTCTTGAATGATTAAAAAAGAAATTATAATATTATTCACATAAAAATTAAGGATATGATCGTTGAGAAAAAATGTTATTCCTTAATTGTGAATTGGCGAGTTTGAAAGTTTATTTTAATAAATGAAATATAAGTTTGAAATGTTTCTTATAATATCTAACTGGTAAGGGAAGGAAGAGCTGATGCCACAACAAACACTTGGCTTATAAAGTAAAACACATCAATTTGATGATATAAATACACACACTTATAGTATAATATATTTAAGATATAAGTTTGTTATATATGCATATAATAAGTTATAATATGTTTATTTGCAGCACGGCTTAATTTATTCGCCAATTTGGGGTGATTTTCTTTTGGAACCAGTAGAATATTGCTACGAGAAGAACATTAATGGGCAACAAACGCACGCACGAAATACTATCATTATTGATGGCTGTTTGCATGTCTTATACAATATGCGAGAATCAAGTAAAAGCCAAAGCAATTGCGAGACTAAGGGTAAGAACCTTTAAATTAAGTGATATGGTGTAACACAAAAAAAAACTTGCACACACTTCGTAGACTTATTGGGTCTTTAAATAATTTGTTAGCCTCTGAACATATTATTTGCATTATAATTAAATTACATAATACTACCTTTGATGATATTCTAAGATAAAGGAGACGAAAGATAAAGCATCGACTGTTTAAATCTTACTTAAACGCTGTTGTCTGCCAACTGCCAACTCAAACTGGGAACGTCTAATTAAAAAGTTCATTATTTGCTTAAGTATTTTAATTATTTGATAACTAATGCATTTTTTTATTTTTGGTTTTTTGATAATAAATGATTACCTATTGAAAAATTAAAGCGATAAAATTGAAGAAAAGATTATATTCTGGTATAAATTATTCGCAGTAACTCTCCAGTTGTCAGCAATTAGTTGGCTAACTCGTAAGTTTGCATATCGTAAGCACGTCTGCATTACATTTACTCTGGAATACGCGTTATATATAAGTTGAAGCAATTTTTCGGCTTTCCAAATGTAAACACTCTCAATAGTGGGGCGGCTTTTCATTTTTACCCCAAAACATGCCTTTTCTAACGACAGACAATCATTAAAAGTCTTGCATGATATGAAACAGGGCTCTCATCTCTTTTCACTTATTGCTGACTGCCTGAAACGGTGCATCCCTTCAAATATAACTCTTTAATACGACAAGAATACCAATGTTTCACTAGTCAGTGCTCCCGGTAGTGTTTGATAACTCAGCATTTCTTTTAATATCTTTATGTGTGTCTAATATCACCCAAACTCTATGAAAAAGTACACATACACTAAATTATCTGTTTTTATATTATTGATTATAATTTAAATATTATTTTATTATATTTATAGTTTAATTGCAAAATATTTTCACTCATAACTTCTCAAATACTATTGAGGTTATAATCTTTTAATTTGGTTTATTTAATCACTTAAAAATACGATTGCGAATCGTTTAACAAATAACTTACTGATAGCAGAGATCAAGAGAGAAAAACTTGAATATATCATTACTTTTAATTCTATTTAACGTTTTGCTCAATGATTAAGTTTCATATTATTCCTCCCACTGTCCTTGTATTAGATGATAAGTATTTGTAAGGAATGAATGTTTAGCACGAGTTAGTTTACTATAAAAGTTTTTTTAATGCATATAAAATTAAGAAATTATAAGATTAGAAGATTTTTTTTGCAATAATTGGGTTCCATTCATATGATATTTCGTGTAATATTTCTATTCAATGCTCAATTTTTTTCATTGTCAAATTGTTAGATACAGTAGTTTTTTACAGTTTGCAAGAATTAAAGTAGAATAGTTGACGTCATCGTTGCCATGAAATGTCATATTAAAAATTTTGCTATAAATTTTATTGCTTTTTTTACATAGATGTGTGCTTTTCATTTTAAAGTATGATTCACTATTATGACCATTGGTCATGAATAAAGTTTTATCATCCATTCAGAGGAACTAAAAATGAAATGAGTTTCAAAATAATGAACAATTATATGAGAAGGCATTAAATTAGCGTAGTTTCGAAAATACCATTAAAGCAATTTGATCCACAAATCAAATCTTTTAATCTCTTCATAAAAATAATTTTATTGCAAGCCTTGTAAACTTCTTTACCTAAAATGTTTGCATTGATTCGAATACGATTACATTCAAAAAATTGGAATATCGCATGACATCTAATACTTTATATCATATTATAGTCTGTCTGAAAAATTAATTCACAGTTTATTTTGACTATAACTTAAGGGCAAAGCCGCGCCAAAGTTATCCAAAGCCACAAAAGAGGAAGAAAAATTTGAGCATCTGGTGAATTATGATACTATTATTAGTGTGAACAAGTTTACAACTATTGCACAAATCAAATCTTACGTGACCCTCAAAATAGAAATATTTTTAAATTTAATTATATGTTTTACTCCCAATAACAGATAATCATTCATCTGATAATTTTGATCCGCGCGTTAGAAAATTAATTGCAAATCATACTAAAAGAATTAAGCGCTCGTATTCTCACGAAAGACATATTGAAATAATGGTTGTCGCAGATTCAAAGATGGCTTTCTATCACGGAGATAATCTTCGCCACTATATTCTAACATTAATGGCAACAGTAAGTGATTATATTCACAGAAATAATTACCAGTAAGAGAGAAAATGCCGACAAGTGATAACTGTCTGCACAACTATAAAAGAAATTAGTTCTAATGACATATTATTTTCAATGAATGATATTAATGGGTCTGCAGTTGAGTATGAATTTCATGAACTTCTTTTTTCAAAGTAAGAAAAAATTTCAAAACGAAGAGAAAGTCAGTTTTAGATTACGCTTAGCGATACTGGTCTTAATAGCATTTTTAAGCATTTAGGATTTAGATGCGCTCTAAGGGCTTCCATAAAACCAGCATTTTTTCTCTCTTTGGATTTACTATCTATTGCATTATTGCGCAAATTGTAAACTATTCTTTGTTTGAACATAAATGAGATACTATGAATTTAAACAATGCAACGCTATATTCTTTTAAAGTTTCTTTATTTTTATTCTCAATACAATAAAAAGGAATATTGTTAAGTATGTTGAAAAATATCGCAAATTATTATGTCAGTAACTCTTAGAAGTTTTATTTTATACTTAGAAGCCCATTAAATTTAGCTTAAGAAAAAACTAAAATAAAATAACTATCACTGTTTAAATTCCGGCTTAACTATAATGTGCAAAGTAGAGAAAAAACGTTTACTTATGCTATTTTATATTATTAGAGCTCCACTTTTTTATCTTTTCATTTAGGTTGCGCTTATATATAGAGATGCGAGCATTGGAAACGCTATTAACATCGCAATAGTCAAGTTAACAGTAATGGATGAGGAAGAGGTAAAAATCTGCGCGTCTGTAAAATGTATTATTTATTACTATTACTATAACTAAAGGCGTAACTCATTAAAAGTAGCGTATAATAAGCATATTTTGGTGGAGTGCGCTTTCTATCAATTTTTTTCCAATATTAATATTATTATTTTTTCATTTTAAATGGAACATATACACAAAATTATGTAAAATATATGCACTAAATTACACATAAACACATTTTATATCCAATTATTTGCTATATTAGGGCAGAGATCTTATATATGCTTCAGCCTCAAAAACTCTTCGCCACTTCTGCCGTTGGCAACATATTCATAATCACGACGATGATAGTCACCCCTACCATCACGACACTGCCATTTTACTAACTCGTGAAGATCTTTGCCGAATGCCGAAGACATGCGATACATTAGGTTTAGCGCAATCTGGACAAATATGTGATGCGAGTGCCAGTTGTGCCGTTATTGAAGATAATGGATTGAGTGCGGCTTTCACGATAGCTCATGAATTGGGACATGTGTGAGTGGAGTGCACTTAATTCTTTTTGCTTTTTACACCAATAACTTTTTATTTCTAAAACACTTCGTGTTCATTGCTATTCATAAAAGTAAACATAATAATAAAAGAGTAGATCTAATATTTACTAAAACAATCTCTAGTTTTTATTACAAGTTGTTACAACTTTTTTCTGTATAAGTTTATCTCAAAATAAGATGAGTTTATACTTTGACTTATTGGATACTTTTAGTCTAAGTATTCCACACGATGACGATGACAAATGTATGCGATTTAGAGAAGAAGGACAGAGGCATCATATAATGGCTCGAATGCTAGACTATAACAGTCATCCGTGGACGTGGTCCACTTGTTCGCGTCATTACATTACGGAATTTCTTGAGTATGTTTATTATAATGAACTCTGTCTTACATTAATGTCAGACAAATACAAACATTCATAAATCTCATTCGATTCCCTTATTTAATCCTGAGTGGAGGCAATGGTGACTGCTTGCTGGACAAGCCCTCTGAGAACCTCCTCAATGATGCCATGTCTCGGTCTCATATCGGGCGCTCAACTGTGGCTGAGTTGCGCCAACCCGGGGAACTATTTGATATGGATTTGCAGTGCGAACTTGTCTTCGGGCCATCTTCTAAAATATGTCCCTATATGCCTGTCTGTAAGCGGCTCTGGTGTACAATTAGTAGTGATGGAGGTGGTTGTCGTACACAACACATGCCTTGGGCTGACGGTACACCTTGTGCTCAAAATAAATGGTGCCAACAGGGAGAATGTGTGGCTATTAAGAGGATAGAATCTCATCCAATCGATGGTCAATGGGGCCCATGGAATAGCTATAGTCAGTGCTCTCGTAATTGTGGCGGAGGAATTCAAAGATCATTTCGCGAATGCGATCAACCAAAGTATATGCAAACAGTCAATTAAAACTCGAATAAATTATTTTAATGTTCACTAAACATAACTTAATTTTGATGATAGGCCTCAATTCGGTGGCAAATACTGTACTGGACATCGTATTCGCTATCGTTCCTGTAATACTCATGAATGCTCTTCGACCACAATTGACTTCCGTGAGGAGCAATGCATAGCATTTAATGGGCAAACTTTCAACATCAATGGTCTTCCAGCAAACGTGAAATGGACGCCTCATTATACAGGCAGTAAGTTTTAAGTAACAATTTTGTTTGTCGGTTACGGTTTGTCGGCTTATTTTGGCATTGATTGAATAGAAAATCAATGTATCCTCACTAGTGTTACATTAGATTCTTTGTATTCATCAATCGTAGCTTTACTTAATATCCATACGACAAGTTCTATAATAGTCTGTGAGACGTGATAAGAATTTATTCATTGCCATTTAGAGAGAATTACTAAAGAGCCAAAACGCGAAAAACAAATTTAATTTAATATAAATTTTATATTTTATAAGATGTTATCTAATTTTTTTCAGTTGTTAGCCCAGACTCTTGTAAATTATACTGCAATGTTATGGGTACGGGTGCTTATTATTTATTGAAGCAAAAAGTGATTGATGGCACTCCTTGTGCGCCGGATTCCTATGATATTTGTGTAAACGGCAAGTGTATGGTAGGTATCGCATTACGGAACCAAAATTTCATAGCTTATAACACGGTATCGCTACTAATCAATAATCAGTAACCCCTCCACTTGAATCTCTCTCATGATTTAGAGTGCAGGCTGTGATCATATATTAGGCAGTCAAGTGAAGCCAGACAGCTGTGGAGTGTGTGGTGGCGATAACTCTACCTGTAAAATTATTTCTGGAAAATTACATCAAGTCAGATATGGTTACAATCTAGTGGTCGCGCTTCCGATCGGAGCCACTAATATTGATGTGCGACAATATGGATCATCGAGTACTGATGACAACTACTTAGCGTTACGGTCTCACGACTCAAGCTATTTGCTCAATGGGTTGGTCATGATTTCTTTAAGTTTCATAAAAGTTCACATATATTTAATTCTAAAGTGAAAAAAATTTATTGGAGAATCAGTAAATTTTCTTCTTCTTTACTACTTAAAGAAAACTACTATAATATCGATACCATAAACATTTAGAATAGCTTAAACTTGAGATAAATATATTTTTTTTTGCAAAAAAAACTATCATTTTTTTCGAATACTAACTAAAAATAGTTTAAATTCCATACTGAAGAAAGCTATCAATATTCAGTGTTCAGTTCTGTCATTACAATAATTATCTTTGAAATGAAGCGACATTTAGAATTATAAAATACTCGTATATTAAGTTTAAGCAATTTTCTCAATCTAAAAGTTTATCGTTCTTATAGGAGGTGCTCCAAGACTAAAAAAATTTATTTTATTTCCTTCTTAAAACTAATTGATTTCAAACGATTGATCAATGTTTGGAAGTACTTATGTTTAATTAACTAAGTTTTACTTATATAACTTCCAGTAAGGCTTTCTATTCATGAAGAGATAAATTCTTTTATTTCTAGTGCGAATATTCTTATAGCTGTCTCTTTGGCCATTTTTTTGAAACTTATTTTGAAAGCATCCTTTCAAAGTTGTTTCAGAGCTGTATTTTATTGTCAAAAGAAGAATTGAGATGCAAATGAAGCCTAAATACACAAATTATACAATTTTGAAAAACTAAATAATTCACTAAATGCAATAAAAAAACAACAAAAAATTAAGTTTCGTATATTATTCGTTCAAAATTACTAAAGCTTGAATGTTGTACTTATAAAAGTTGTTAGTTTCTAATTCTTATTTAATGCAAATTTTTTGGATTTTTTCCAGTTAAAATGCAATCATTAAATTTTTTTACATTTAAATACGATAGAGATCACATTAATTCAATTTTAAGGCATTGAAAGTAATATTAAAGAACTTATTAATTAATATTCATTTATTCTAAAATAAATAAAAAACTAAATTTATTGAATCCCTTAAGATTTGATCAGGAATTGGTTTTTTCTAAACCTTAAACTTTTCTATAAAGTGATAAAATACTTTCAATTGGAATAATGTTTTATAAGAAAAACTCTAATATTTTTTCATAACTTATGAGCAAAGCTCAGAAGTTTACTTTTAGTATTGATATTTTTAAACAAATTATATTTGTATTTATTAAAAAAATATCGAATCAGAAGCTTTTTCTAAACTAAGCAAACAGCAGACTATAATAATAGTAGTTTGTACAATAATGTCAATTCCTTTATATGAATTGTAAAAATACAATTGAACTCATACCGTAACTCATAACTCACTGCATTATTCAAATGAATCCGAAGGCTGTAACAGAATTGTTACCCATTTATTATACTAATACTTAATTTTCATAATAGCTGTTTCGCTATACAGATAAATAATAAATAACTGAATGAAAACATGAAGAGATGTTTAATTGAATATCTTTAATTGATAGTGATTTCGTTGTGAGTATGTTTCATAAGACTATGCAATACGGAGGAGTGACCATAGAATACAGTGGCTCTAATGATGCCGTAGAAAGGATTAATTCCAGTAAACCACTGACTCGTCAACTATATGTTGAGGTACAAGCTCTATAGTTTATTGTTATTTTGATGTTTGACAAGTGACACAATCCAATTTTTGAAGGTGTTAAGTGTTGGCAATTTGTCATCACCAGAAGTCAGCTATCATTACGCGATTTCGTTAGAACGTGATAAATATGAATGGCGTATGAATGATAAATGGAGTGATTGCAGTCTTGTTTGTAATGGAGAACAAATGTTAAGCGCACAATGTTTTGTTGCAAATAACACCAAAGTTGTTGATGAAGCGTATTGTATAAGCGAATTGAAGCCAACACCAAAAGCGCAAGTTTGTAACATGCACTGTCAACTTATTTGGAAAACTGTCAAACAATGGGAATGCTCTTCTGCTTGTGGTGTCGGAACTAAGAAAAGACTTATAAGATGTACTCAAGAATTAAATACAGGTGAATCTCACGAATTACACGATCACTATTGTCAGCATATCGGACAGAAACCTGAGGAATACATTTCTTGTAATGGCAGTTGTATGGGATTGAATTGGGTCTATTCGGAGTGGTCTGATGTGAGTTCACATTCTTTTTAAACTACTCTGACTTAAGCTTTCTATGCTCTCGACGTAATGCATTTCTACACAATGCTCCCAAATGTTACTCGAAAAATAATCTTATTTTGTTATTTTTTAACTCAAAAAATCCCAAACTTGAAATGAGATAAAATTTCATTGTATTATATTTGACATGTCTTTTGTTGTGAGATTACTTCTGATGCTCTTATTTTGAAGTGTTCCGTATCGTGTGGTCAAGGCATGCAAGTGAGAAGCGCAAAATGCGTTGACAGCGATGGGAACGAGAAAACATTAGAAGAGTGCGATGCAGTCACACCTAGACTGACAACTCAGACCTGTCAGATCGATGAATGTCCTCATTGGGAAAATGGACAATGGAATTCTGTAAGTTTTATAATAACTCAAGTTTCACAACAAAATGTTGAGCTAATCATATTTCTAACCAATTTAGTGCTCCGAAAAGTGTGGTATTGGGGAAAAAGTCCGTAAGGTTTGGTGTAAACACGGAAATCAAGTTATAAATGACGGTTATTGTGATTCGGAAATTAAGCCGCATTTAGTTGAGATTTGCCAAATACAAGCTTGTATTGGAAAGTGGTATTTTGGTGAATGGAGTGCTTGCAATCATTGCTCTCCAACTTCCCAAAGAGTAGTGCGTTGTCGTTCATCTACTGGCGATCTTTTAAGTAATGAAGATTGCAATCTGAAAGAAAGACCGATTGATACTCGCGAGTGTCATTACACAAATGGAACTTGCAATAAGTAATAAAGTTTTTTTTGAGCATCAAGTAATACAATATAATACAGACTCGAGTTATTCATATTTCCTTTTGTGTATTACAGCACTCTAGATATTATTCAATCAATAGAAGCTCAGAGAAGAGGCCAATGGAGAACTGGAATGTGGTCTCAAGTATGTTTTCTCATATTTCAGATTACTTTTTGTATACAATTATCCGATCGTTTTTTTAATAGTATTATATACTATATATTATATCTAGTGTTCATCAAGTTGTGGATTTGGTATTAAAAAGCGTTATGTCGCATGTCTTGATGAGGACAATGTTTTGCATGAGAACGAATGTGATCTCGAATCTAAACCAGACAGTGAAGAGAAATGTGAAATCATGTGCAATGATTTATTGCCAAATGAATTGCATCAATGGAGAGTTGGGCTTTGGGGTGAATGCTCTACTTTTTGTAATGAAGGAGTGCAGAGGAGGCTCGTTCTGTGCTATCATCATAATGGACACATTGTGGAAGAGAGTCAATGCGATTCTAATAAACGACCGAATGATACGAAAACTTGTGATCTGCATAAATGCGAAGGAAATTGGAAAACAAGTAACTGGTCGGAGGTATTCATTTGTTCGCTCACTTTGACTCCATTCTAGGCTTTCATTAAAAATGAAAAATGATTTATATCTTCAACAGTTGAAAGAGAGACGTCTTAATTATTTTTCCACTTTTTAGTTTTTTTTAAATAACGAGTTCGCATTTTTCATGAGTAGTTTTAAGCCCAGAAAACTTATAGGTTATCACTAGTTTTCAAATAAAGTGTTTTTAAATATAAGTAAATAAACCAAAACTAATTTATTTGATCAAAAAATAAATTTAAAGAATAAATTCTAAATGATTATTTGTAAAACTTCTAGTTCTGATCAATGATTACTCTTAATCTTCGAAATTTATTGCCAAAAAAGTGTTTAAATTTAAAATTTATTTTCAATGACGCAAACTTAGAAAATACATTATTTAACGTTTAAATAAATCCTATGATTTTAGAATTAATTTACTTTTCCAAACAAAATAAAGTGCTCAAAATCGTGCGGAAGTGATGGCATTCAATCTCGAAAAGTGGACTGCGCTGATGAAAACGGAAATATAATAGCAGATAATCTATGTTACAAACTCTCAAAGCCTAAAACTGAAAATAGTTGTAATATAATTGAATGTCCAAAGCCTGTTCCATATGAATGGAGATTAGGTCATTGGGAAGAGGTATTCAATGCTGTTTCGGATCAATTTTTACTCAAACAAATTAAATCCTATACTTATTTACTTTAATCTCAGTGCAAACCGATTGATTGCGATGGAAATGGGACTCAACAAAGAAGAGTTTTTTGTGTCAATAATAATGACGAATCAGTTGCTTTGCATTTTTGTGGGACTACTATTCCGACCAAAGTCAGAGAATGCATTTCTAAAGTGAAATGTTCTCCTAAGCCAAACATAATGACATCTTCAACATCACTGCCATCTTCGCCTTCATCTATATCCACAACTTTATCTACAATTTTATCAACTTCTCATTCATTATTAACATCGATTGAGCCAATCGTGTCATCACATTCAACAACAACTCAACCATTACTCACTTCATCACCAGTTACTGCCACAACACGTATCGCCAAATTAATGACAAAATCTGAATCAAAATGGGTTATGTCTGAATGGTCACAATGTTCTGTGTCATGCGGTAATGGGACTCAAGTGAAAACTGCAATTTGCAAGAGCGATACAGGTATACCATGTAATCCTGCTGAAAAGCCAGAGTCCGAACTTCGTTATTGCAATCGATTGTGCAGTTTATTTCAGTGGAAATGGTTTCCGTGGTCTGAATGTAGTGCGACCTGTGGTAAAGGGTTTAAGTCTCGTCTGATTCAGTGTCTTGACTGGACTAATAGTGTGGTCCCGAATCAGTTTTGTGATCCTTCAACTAAGCCTAAAAATATTCGTCGATGTAAAAAGCATGCCTGTCCTTTTGTTTGGCAAACATCTCATTGGTCTCAGGTATAGAAATATATTTTATAAATATCATAAGCAGTAGATTCAATGAAGGCTTATTTCTTCAATCAATCATTTTGGGCTCAATTTTCTGTACTAACTATAGATATAACGCTATTCTATTGATTCCTCTAAGAAATAGATTAAGTATTGAAGTTTATCGATCAGTATTCGTAAAGCACTAACTTTTAAAGATCTGATCCATTCATTAGAATTTATTACAAGACAATAAAGACAATTTATTACAAGATAATATTTTTTAAATTGAGTTTTGCTGACGCTTGGCTTATAGAGTGACAGCGAATTATATTAATGGGTTTAATGTCAAAGCTTCAAAATAACTCATTATATTAAATAAATTGTTGTCAAACATAGTGTACGAAAACTTGTGGTCAAGGAGTTCAAGTTCGTTCAGTAAGTTGTCATCGAGTGAATAAGGAAGGATGGATTGATTCTCAACCAGCAAAAAAGCGAAAACGTATAAAAGAGATGCTCTCGGGCTGGTGTAATGAGACCGTCAAACCAATTTCAAAACGAATTTGTAATTTCGGTGATTGCGAAAGAGGAGCCGTATGGAAGCCAAGCTCTTGGCAGCCGGTGAGCTATTTTGAGCATATTTACATCGTAGCACTTGAGCAAAACTAAATAATTTGTTAGATATACTCTGTTTTGTATTTGTTTGTAGTGTTCAACTTCATGTGGTAGTGGAAAACAACGGCGAAGAGTTCCGTGTTTTAGTCTTGAAGGAAAAAAGTTACCGCGTTCTCATTGCGAGGCAAAGTTTAGACCACAAAGAAGGCGAAAGTGTAATTTGAGACCATGTATGTTATTCTTATTAGGTTTTTAACTCAATTATAAACTTTTTACTTTTTCAAAAGTAAATTTTGAGTATAATTTATTCGTGCGATAAAAATTTGATTAAAAAATTGTTGAGTTCAGTTGAGTAAAATAATAATATAATCATATTGAAGACCAACACTTACAATATTCTATTCCTAGAACTTCAATTGAATAAAAGCATTTGAGATAATTAAGCTTACTTCCCGTTATAAACTAAACATAATTTGATTGTTTAGTGCTCTTTTCACTAAAAGTAAGTAAGCACTACAACCAATTAACTTGTTATGAAATTGTTCGAAGAATATATGAAAGTTTGAGTTCAACCTTAGACCTTAATCATAACTTCAATACTCAACCTTAGATTTAAATTAATCACTTCCGGGTTTATCATCTCTTTTACAATTACATGTCATGTCAGCGTTAAGTAAAGTTCGGCTTTGTTTAGGTCGAGGCTGGGGTTATGGGACTCGTTAGATTGACTTATCTTAACTCTTAACCCTTGGATCGATTGCAAGTTATCGTTACTATAATAGTAGCCCATTCACACTCCCAACAATTTTCAATGTTTCAAATATTCTCTAGAACTCAACTTTGCTCTTACTTTAATTAAATACGAATTTGATTAAGCTTAAAATCGATTAATGTTCACAAAAATGTAATTTTTTCTATTTTGGAAAACCATATTCAGTGAATCTAACTGTAAAGTGTTTCCCACCAAGATCTTAACATTAGACAAGAATGGAATCGATTTGTAAGATTGATTGCTATTGTCTACGAAATAAATTCTATTTATTTGTCTGGTTTATAAATTAAAAATGTAATCCAATTTTCCCGATAGAAATTGTATTCTTATTTTTCTAGTCATAAATGTTTTTAGAAAAACAATATATTGAAATTGTAAATATCTTCATATATTTAATTGAACCAAATATTCTTTACTTATTGAATAATGATTCAAATAGATTGCATAAAAACAATCATTTTTGCTCATTTGAACTTTTATTTTGAGAAATATTCTTTTCTAGAAAAAAGTAGATGAAAATTGGAACAGAATTTTAAATCCTTTAGAGCTTTAATTTTTTGTTAAAGTTTTTTTTCATTGGAAAATTTTATAAAATTATAATTTATTAGTTAACACCGTTATTCTTAGTTCAAACAATTTTAAAACGGAATACTTCAAAGCAAATCTATAAATTTCAAACTTCAAAAATTTGTTTTTTGAGTGTGTAATTTGAAAATAATTTTTATGAATAGAATTTTCATTAAATAGAATTCTTTTAAAATTATAGCAAGAATTTTATGTTTATCTAATTTTGAGTCATAATTATTTACATTTCAGGCGCACCGATAAGTTGTTACGACATTCACAAAAGAGGAAATGTCATATCGTAAGTAATTTATATTATATACATATATTATATTATATGATAATACAACTTTTTTTGACCAAAAAAGTGATGGAGAATACGATATATACATTCGAGGAATATTAATTAAGATGTATTGCCACGACATGGAATCGGGCAGACCTATTGAATACCTCACTTTAAAAGCTGGTTATCTCGAAAACTATAGTGAAATTTATAATAAAAGGTAAGCAAAATTTGGATGAATTCCAAAATATTTAATCTTGAAAATAGAGTACTGAAAGTTTTACTGAACGGTTGCATGAATAAGAATTCTTTGGGCTAATTATTTTTAACTCCTTGACATCAAAGGTTATCAAAAACTATGATTCAAATTCAAATTGTGCCAAAAGTTCATAAAGGAGAAAGTTTTCATTTAAAATATTGAATATTTGCTCTTTAAAAAAATGCATCAATAATTTTGTAATATTATAAAACATAATAACTTCATTTCAAGTCATTCTGAGTATTGATGAATAGATGATTTCAAATATTGAGTTTTAATAATTATTTTTTGTTACTTTTAAAATATATGTTTGTATATGTTTCGCAACACTAGATATAATTACGGTATCACCTAAAGCACGACACATCAAAATGAGTTCAATGAAGTGTGAATTAATATAAAATAGATTTGAAAAATAGGTTCATTAAAATGAAATGTAATTTTTGAATGAAATGATGAACAAACGAATTTCATTGACCTAATAATAATAGAACAGTAATACAACAACAAATAATAACTTTGGTATATAAATGAAAGGAAGCTTTAAAGTTATGGATTGATGCTTAATCATAAATACAATAATGTAATGATTATTGAAGAGACATCTGTTCCATAAAAGCTATTGCAACGATTGCAACATATGGGAAATACTCTTATATCTAGAAAAGTAATGCCAATTACTCTAATGAAAACTATTTTTTGTGTTTACTTGAGTACACAAATTATTAGTCTAACTATTATGAATCTGTTATGAATAGCAGACAAAACTTTGGAAGTTTGCCATTAATGAAGTTAGAGTGCATTACACGCACCAAAAGAGACAGACTTTTACAACTATCTAAACTTGAAAGCTATCTTAGAGACTATACATTCAACTTTTTCTTCTCTGACCTTGTTTTTGATCATTGGCTCGTGTCTTTTGATTCCTATTCGCCACAATTCTTATACTTTTACTTTCGTTTTATTTGAAAGAAACAAAATAATAATAATCCTTGTCTTTCAATTATTTTGATAATGCGTAAAATTGAGTTCATTTCTAATAAACCTGTAATTCAGTGCAAATATAAGGAAAGTTTTCAACATTTTATGTTCACTTTAACTAATAATTCTCATGAGAAAAACTATTGTTTTTGATTCAAAATGAATCCAATAATGAAAATATCTGAAAATGAGTTGAATGAACTAATCAGCGACTGGCCGTCCGGTCCTTTGTCTGATTACCGAAGAATGGCGTCATTTAATTGGAAACGAATGAAACTATTGATTGAAGGCGAAGAATGCATTCGATTCAAGTCTAAAGTTTGGCAAATATTAGAAAAAGATCCGCTCTTTTATCAGAGGCCTGAACAAGAAATGACTCGCGAAGAAGAAAGAAAAATAACTTTTCTTAGAATGAAAAGATTGCTTGAATACCAATTTCTTAGTGAAGAAGAATTTATGGTGAATCCAATGTTAGCGCCAGCGATGCAATGCTGTATCGGTGCTTACGATTGGTCTCTGGCTTCGAAAAAATTTTTATCGTATGAGTACTTCATAGCGAGCACTCGAGGCGCTGGTTCTAAAAATCAATTACGATTCGTGAAGGATATCAAAGCATTTCGAGCTTTGGGTGCATTCTCTTTAACAGAATTGGCTCACGGATCAAATATAAGGCAAATTAGAACAACAGCTCGTTATGATTTACAAACTGAAGAATTTGTTTTGAACACACCATCACTCGAAGCAACGAAATGCTGGTCCGGAGACTTGGGACAGACAGCGACACACGCTGTAGTGTTTGCTCAGTTGTATACGCCTGACGGACAATGCCATGGACTCCATTCTTTTCTTGTACCAGTTCGTGATCCCAACACATTAATAGCTTATTCAGGAGTCACTGTCGGAGATATGGGACCAAAAATTGGTCAAAACGGTTTAGATAATGGATTCATGCAATTCAATAATTATAGAATTCCACGCGATTCACTTATGAACAAAAACGCTGACGTAAATAATAATGGAAAATATGTGATTAAAATTAAAGATAAAAGTAAGCGATTCGGTGCCAGTTTAGGCATTCTTTCTGCGGGTAGAGTTGGTATCATTAATATGGGAATTATTAATCTACACAATGCAATAGTAATCGCTATCAGATATTCTGCTGTCAGGCGACAATTCGGTCCGTCCAATACTGGTGAGGAATGGCCTGTTATTGAGTATCAGTTGCAACAGTGGAGGTTATTTCCATATTTGGCCGCAAGTTTCGTCTTCAATCATTTCTATTTATCCTTTTTTAAGGATTACATAAATTTTTACATATCAGTTATTTATGGCGGTTCGCAGTTAGAAATGTCTGAAATGGGCGCTGAAATTCATGCAATTTCGTGCAGTGCAAAAGCCTTTATTGGATGGACTGTTAGGGATGCTATTCAGGAATGTAGAGAAGCATGTGGTGGTCACGGATACTTAAAAGCATCACAATTCGGAAAATTACGCGATGATCACGACGCCAATAATACTTATGAAGGAGATAATAATGTTATACTCCAACAAACCAGTAATTGGTTGCTTAAAATATATGAAGAAAAAAGAGATAAAAATAACATTATTTCATCCCCTTATAAAAGCATCGACTTTATTGATAACTATCAAATCATTCTCAAAACAAGAATGAATACCGATTGGAATATTGATGTCATTATCGCTGCCTATCATTATTTGATATGTTATTTATTAGAAGAGAGCAGTCAAAAGTTGAACTATGAAACGGAGGTCAATAAAAACGAACTTTTCAAAGCCAGAGCTCAATCACAAGTCTATTACTTGAGAACATTGGCTCTGCTTTATATCGAATGTTTCATTATTGAAAGATTTCACAATTATATGATCGAATTGACTGCAAACACTCCAAATGAATTGTTGAATGTATTAAAACAGATAGAATTGTTATATGGGTTTTGGTGTATTGAGAAACATATAAGTGAACTAAACCGAACTGCTTTTATAAAGCCTTCCGATCGAACAACTACTGACTCAATTCGCAATAAAATTCTTGAATTATGTTCTAATCTGAAGAAAGAATCGGTTGCTTTGGCTGATGTTATATCACCCGTAGATTTTGTGCTTAATTCAGCTCTTGGAAAATCTGACGGAGAAATCTATAAAAACATTTTTGATGCGATTAAAAATAGTGAAAACAGTACTGAACGCCCGAAATGGTGGCGCGAATTCACTGATCATAAACCAATTATTGCTTCTTTGAAACCTAAATTGTGATACGGCATAAGTTTTAAGAATTAAATCAAATGTTATTTTTTAATAAAAACTTTGAATACGTTTTTGTATCGTTAAAGATGTTTTCTATTCATATTTTTCGAAAAAATTTGATTATATTTTTAAAATTGTTTTATTCTCCACTTATTTTCTATCTACTGGTATTGATTGTTGACTTAAAGCTAGCTTTTAAGCTTTAAAACACTCGCAATAAATATAATTCATTTTGACTATAAGTAAATCTTATTTTATTGATTTAAAAGCTAAATGTCATAAATTTTGTGTCATTTGTCACAGAAATCGGATTAAATGGGTTTAAATTAACGAAGAGCAAAAGCTAAGCTCGAGCTTAAACTAGGCTCAACTGAGTTGAGCTCTAGTTCAATCTCTATTTGACGGATACAACTTATAAATATCTTTGAAACTCAGATTAGTTGCGAAGTTATTCAGAAAGTTTCAAAAGATTGTAGATGAAAAATGGCAAAAGCAAATCAAATTTAATATTATTGATATTGAAGGATGATTTTCAACTTATTTGTGCACAATTCTAGTGATTTTAATATGCAATGTTTATTGTTATAATAACAAGCTCAAACTCAAGCTAATGTCGAACGAGCTTTTGAGCTCATTAGTTCATATGCGACCAATTACTCTTACAGTTAGAGTAACTCATCAATAAACCAAAGCTAAACTAATTAAACTAATTTTAAGTTCTGCTGCGACACATTCTGTTCCATTTATTCTCATTATAATAAGAATAAATTTTCTTATTTTTCTTGAAGGCCGACGAAGGCTGACATATGTCCTTATCGAGGAGTCAAGTGCGAGAACTGTGTTACAAATGATGCACGAATTGGTGGGGGTTTAACTCAATTTATGAGAATTCGAATAAACATTACCTCACTTTTGGTTTTTAGTAAGTATTGAAAATAACAGTTTGATTGATTAGTTACCGCTTTGCCAAACCATTATCGTAATGATGGCAAAAATAAAACCATGATTTGACTGATTGACTTTCGTTTTCAATTTGAAAGCTAATGATTTTAGATTTGCTGAGACAAGAGATGGTGGTTGGCAGATTGCTTATGGCGAGGCTGGAGATTGCTATTCAGTAGTCGATTGCCCTCAGGGGCAATTCAAAATCAATCTTAAAGGCACTGGACTGAGTGTCTCACCAAAAACTCGTTGGTTAGTGCAGGGGAACAAAGCTGTTAAACAGATTGAACGCTTAGATGTGAGTTATCAAAGTTTGAGTTTTAAAAATCAGTTTATAATCAGAAACAAAAAACTTCAAATCGATCTATTTTTCAAATCTAAAAGAATGGGCAGATAATTAGCGGACGCTGTGGTGGATATTGTGGTCGGTGTACACCAGCTAATGGTCTATATCTAGATCTGTCACCTTAGAATTATGTCACAACAGTATTGTTGAATTTGTATATTTATTTTTAACTTATTTTGAATCTCAATGAAACAAAACACTGAACTCGAAACACCGTCACTGCCATTCAATTTTTTAAAATAAGTATTTCAAGTACAAAATGAGTTGAAAAAATCTCAAAAGCGTAAAAAAAGTGACAAACGAAACGAAACATGACAATATCTTTACAATAAACATAATTCACAATCAAAATTTTTAAATGATTAAAATAATTGAGTTTTCATTTTATTTAAGTTTAAAAGTATATTCAAACGAAGTATTATGTCATTAATTGTTGAGTGTTCAAAAAAGAAGATAAATTTTAGAAAAAAATGAAGAAAAAAAATCAAACTCATGCCATATTTATTAATGATTTAATTTCTATAATAATAATTGCATTTATCAGACTTGCATTACAACTCATCCTTCATGTTCGCAACTCTGTAATCATTTATTATTATTTAAACTGAAGGCGTACTGACAGTAATAATTTCGCGTTTTTGACGTATACTATTGAAGCACAACGCGCCCGACGCGAAGAACGGATCCAAGAATGTACGAACGAGTCCACTCCAGATCTGAAATTCAAATTTATCAAAATTATTAGAAATGCAAATAACATTTGGGTGGAAATGAGTTATATGACAGCTTTCATACTCTATGAATATAGTGGAGGACGATGTCGAAGATGCGCAACGACGGTGTGCAGCACCAAATAGTTCCGAGATTGATGAATGCGAATATTATCGCCCAAAGCAATGCCAATGGGATCGCAATTATGGCTGCGACAAAGCGATAGAACCAAAATCGTGTTGCATTAAATAAGAGATAAGTTAAACGCCAGACAAATTCGAAACCTTTGCGATAAAAAAGTAATATTACACGAAAATGAAGTAGTTTTTCACACAAATTAAAACATCTTACCATGAGTCGGATCCGGTTCTCCGATTACATCTTCAAAGAGTATCTGAAATTAATTGATAACTTTTATATCATTTCTTATAGTATGAAAAGTGTTAATAAATAATAGAAAATAAATTTGATGTAAACTAACATTGACCTGATCGTTGATACGTTTCTCGTCGCGATCCAATACATTGAGTCCAACTGTAAAGTTTTGAGTGCAGGTATCGATTGTGCGTTTGGTGGTCTCCTTTTTAACTTTTTCTTTCTTTTCTTTCTTCTTTTTCTCTATTATATTGAAATAAAAGATTCAATATATAATAATAACTGTCTTATAAGTCATAACAAACAAGAAAAGATAATTATTACTTATTTCAAACAAAACAGTTGAAAAGTTATTAGAAGAAAAAATAATAACAATAATGCGAACCTTTCTTGTCTTTAGTTTCGTTTTGGTCCTTCTTTTCATCGTCTTTGTTATCGTTCTTAGTTTCCAACTCGATTTTTTCGGGCACGTCACCCTTGCCCTCCTGCTCTTCTAATAGAGGCAGAGTTGATTCATTGAGATTTGTTTTAGAGCCTGTCTTACTTCCACTTTTGGTATCCATTATTCTTCAATTGTATTCCTTATAGTTTGGTTTTTATTCTGAAATATTTGCAGCACCTGTTGTTAATATTTTCAATTCGAAAACACACCTGTAAGTGAAAATGTGAATACAAATTACCATTAGCTTTATTGCTATCAAGTTGTATCATGAAACACCATCAGAAACTCTCTTGTAAATCAACATCAAAATGCAATTTAAGAGTCACGCTCTTTATTTAGAACCTGTATTTCATATTTTATTCCTAGCTGTCAGTGACTTATGTTATAAAACATTTTCTATTCCTATTTTGATACAATATATATGAATAAATACTTTAATTCGACTATTCTTTTGGCCTATAACTTATTTTATAATTTAATACATTTATCAAAAACTACTGCTCTTCTTTTCTAATTTAAAAAAAATTGAACAAATATTTATTAAATAACTTTTTGTAAGTTCCCTCTATTCATAAAACACAATAACCTCAACAATAACTTCTATGTCATTCTAAAGAATAACTTTCAACAGCAATTATCCTTGCTGCAAAAGATAGTCATAAAAAGCAACTTTAATGATCTCTCTCCCACTTTCCCTTTCGTTTTAGATTGTATTCTAAAAAGTCTAATGCCTGCCTGATGCCTATCCTTCAGGCAATTTTGACTCATTAATGGCCGGAAATATGTCACAATCTCTAAACCGTATGAAATTAAAGCTCTTACTAAATGGAGAAAAAACTTTGAAACTCTTTTTCATTATTGACTTCGATGTTATGCTCTTTAATAATGCGCAAATGATAGTTCTTTAATACTCAAATGATAGTACTTTAATATTTAAAAATTCTTATATCAGTATATATTGAAGTTATTCATTTCAATATCATTTTTGATATGCAATTGATATTCATTTCTCTGCTTTTCCCAAACATCGAATCTGTATTCAAATTGAACTCTATGAGAACGGATACATCTCTGGAAAAAACATTAGAGGAAAAGGCGATTTGCCTTAATATCCTCTTTCTTTTATGTATATGAATGCAATGTTGTTCTATCAGTCATATCAATATTAATGTGAAACTTTGTTTGAGTACTGCATCAGTGGACAAAATGAAAATTTGAAATTCGAAACGGATTTTGGTGCAGGACTGACATTGAATAAACAAAATACATGAAAAATTGCACTCATATACCAGCATTTTTCTCACTAGACCTCATTTGAAAAGCAGTGTTACATTCAATGTGGTAAACATCCCATAAGGAGTAAGTGAAAAAAGCGCTCTTAAATAGCAGAGATTTAAAATGATAATATCCAGAATGAGTGGCAAAACTATAATTCTTCACAAGAGTAGAGGAGGAGATCATTCAAGAATATTGATCTGTATTAGCTATAGTGGTAAATAGACTTGAAAAAATAAGTTTTTCGCAGCTCTTACAAAGGAATGCGATCAACCTAACAAACAACAGCGTTAGCATATTTGTATGTGCAAAGAAGCGCATCACCCCCTACTGAGATATATTACCCCCTCTCAAAGCCTACCACAAAGCTGTCCCTTTTTGCTAACTTTGAAAACTTCAGTAAAATTACAACTGAAAATTTCAGTTTGAAACTAGAAAAGTCAAGGCCGGTTAGGTTTGGCTAGTTTTACATTATATTACTTGTTTCGGACACTAAATTGCAAGACCAGTGGGGGAAGAAGTGCAACATTTTGACCACAAACATAATAATTAGCACTATAATAATAACCAAATTATTTATCACATTAGAACTTAAAGTTGAGTTTGAATTTTTAGCGACTCTACTCTAGTAACAAAAGGTTGATCATTAAACTATAAATGCGAAAAACCTAAAATAATTCATTGAATAGCTTTATTTTTAATAAATTACTATTGAAGCAAAGGATACAAGTTTGACAGCAGAGGAGAACAAGTTATTATAAAAAGGAATAATTTTACTTTTTCGCTCGTTAGAAACTCTTTCCCACAGTTTAAAAAACTTTCTTAAATTCTTACTTAACAAGTTTTTAAACGTCAAACAATAACAAACTTTTAGTTCTAGTGATAAAGAACTTGACTTTCATTAAGATTTATATCAAAATTAATAAATTAGCATTTACTTACTTTGTTTAATTGAAACACAAATTAGGCAATTAAACAAATTGGGTTTAAGTTAATAATCCTAAAGATAAAACTTATTAAAAGCTATTAAACAAAATGCACAACTTTTTTAAATATAATGATAGCGTTCACAAGTTTTGCTGAGTTAGCGAAGCCTCAAAACCGAATGTCGAAAATGTTTAAATTACTTGAATTTCGCACTACGTTTGATAGAAGTGATATGGACTCCAAACAGACGATACCAATAGCAACCGCACCCAAAAATAACAATAAATTGCTTTACAAGACTAGTAGGGTCTGGGGATCCGCTTTCGGCGAGAGAGTGAGCAGCGGTTGGTTCAAAAATAAAGGGGGTTTCAAATAACTGGAAAGCAACGAAGACAAGGGACGAACCAATCAAATGTTAGATCTGACATACAAGGGTGAGCCCTTAAAAATTAAATGCTCTTAAAGTGAGCTTCTATTATACACTCGGGATTGAAAGAACAGCCAAAGAAGAAGAACGAAAATTAGTTGTTAAAGACTAAGAGAAGAGAAGGGCAAAAATCATTTTAGTCTAAGGCAAGAAAGAGAGAGAGAGATTGCAGTTTTATGCGAGTAATGCTTTTCATGTGACCTTTTCAAATAAGTTCATCTCAAAGTTTATCCAAGTTTTTCTTAGGAAATATGCACTTTTGAAAATAATGACACATTCGGTCAAAGGTTAACCGGTTCTTCCATTCTCAAAAAAGCACAAATCTTAATAGTAATAGTCCCGAAACTTTGAATATGCAATAAATTTTAATCCCATCGCTTAAAAAATGGTAATAAATTTATGGAAAAAATGAAAGAAAAAGAGAGATTGCGAACAAAAAAAATGGTAACTGTTCCTAAACATAGATTGAAAAAAGTGCAAAAATTATTTTAATTATTTTAATCAGTATTTTGAAATCTAAGTTTAGTTTCGCATTAGTTGCATAGAGTAATAAAGGTATGACTCATACTGAAAAAAAATTGAATTTGCATTCGCAATGCCTCATCATTTTAGTTGTCACAATATATGATACATAACTTTTATGAAAGTTGTTTGGCTTGTATTTCAAATTTGATTAGCGAATGGTATTCTATAATATATTATTGAAGAGTTAGTGCGAAACCTATAATTAACTGTTTCGTGAATAATAAAACACTTATTTTTTGAAATAATTTAGTTTTCCAATTCTAATACAAGATAAGGATACCTCTAAATCATTTGGTTTATTCAGTTTTAAATCTTTCATTCAGTTATTAAAGGATATAAATTATAAGTAAAGTTTCATTTAATTTAAAACTTTCTCCATATTTAAAGCTTTTCAATCAAAGTTTGATAATATTAAAAGTCAATTACATTCAGAACATAAGGTCTTCATTTAGAACATAACATAAGTTTTGATTTTATCTACAGTTTAAATGACAAAACAATAAATCATTGAAAACTTGTGATTAGAGTAAATGCATTCAAAACTAAAAGCGTTAGTAATAATTCAAAAGTCCCCATAATTTCAGTCTTTAAGCATTGAATGTCTTTTATCAATATT
>JAQIWZ010000104.1:0-29670 GCA_034697245.1 Malaconothrus monodactylus | reverse complement strand
ATTACATAATTTTTAATTGAATATTTTATTGGTTTTATTAAATTAAATTTCATTATTTTATTTAGACTCTGCTTTTCCAATTTAAAACTTATTAAAAATTTTCCTATTTAATAGTTAGTGTTCAAAACATAATGTGATTACTTAAAAGGCGAGAAAAAAATAATTTTCTACTTAACAATTATTGCTAACAAGTAGTCTGTTTAAGAAATAAGATGCATATTATTCAGTACTGTTCAATCACCAGTTCTTGTGTGAACAAGAATGAGACGAGTCATAAGTAAATTATTCTTCGCGGAAAAGCGGAAGGTAAGGATTAACGAAATAATAGCTTTCTTCTTAACATTACAACGTTCATTGAAATGCCTACAATCAAACAAAATTCCGTCAAAAGTGACTCAAATAAGGAGAATTTGATGAGTAATGTTTTCAAGCTATTAATAAGCGATGTTTCACAGAAATAGTCGAGTTTCAATTTAAAATTAACAATTTTCGAGAGTAATTATAAAAATCAAAATTTGTAACAAGTTTTTAATTTTTGAAAATCACATTACAGGTTACGTGTATTTGTCCAAAAACTATTTAATAGAAGTAATAAGTGGTGGGTCGACAAGTTTTTTAGTTAAAACTTCTTTTTTTTAACCTTATATGAACCGAAAATGAATTCATTTTGAGTTTTAAGTGAATTGTTTATAATCTATGTGTCACAGCGAATAACTCTTGAATTCCCACTTACTTTTCAGCGTAGATGAAGTTTCCATTACTTTTTATGTTCGGCAAATTTATTAACACCCAATCAATGAGCAAAATGACGTTTAATTTATTTATTTAATATAAAGTCTATCAAAATTTTAGTTAAATAGAGATTTTCGTGAAACTTGTGCAAAGAAGATAATCGAAATTAAAGAAATTCAAAATTTCAAATTCAATTTTTAGAAAGGAATAAAATAATCTTTAAACGATAATTACTATCTATAAGTTTCATTCCAGTAAAAATGAAGTTAAAGAATCAATTTTTTAAAGAGAGCAATATTGAAATTGATGAAAAACAAGTGAAGTGTAATTATAGACATTTGTACATTTTTATAATAAAAATATGAACACAAGAAGCAAAACAAAACTACATTTGTTTGAAACAACAAATTCTAACTTATACTAATATGACCTCAAATCCAATAAAATTGATATTAAATGATGATAGGATTTAAATCAACTTTTGATTGTGTCACTTCTGAACTTTTTTGATATTTTTTTCTAAAGTAGAAAGAATGCAAAAAATGGTTAATAGCATTAATAATCATCAACCGAACGGAACAGAAATCATTTTCATATATAATTAATAAAAGTTAATTATTGATAAGGAAAAATTACAATCGCATCAGCTTTTTAATTTCAGGAACGGATTTCCGCTACTCAGATGCGCCTCAAAAATTTTGATGCTCACTTGCAGTACTCAACTCTCGAGTATCATATCTTTCTTTCTTAGCCAATACACTGAATCCTACTTCAAAGAAGCAAATATATAATTAAATTATAAGTCATAAAATTACTTTTCAAAGAAATAAATTTAGAATTCTTTATAAAAAATTAAATAATAGTTTTCGTGATTTCGGTTCTTTTGAAAAATTAATAAAATATAAAACATTTGATAATTAACAATAAAGCAGCTGAGAATTTGTCTGTGTATTTGACTAAAATTTATGTAATAAAATCGTTCTTACCCTAACATCGAATACCCTATGTTTGGAACAATTCAAGTTATTGAAAAAAAATTGATTTTTTATCAATACAAGTCGTTTGTAGTGATTGAACTTATTCGTCGGCTCAAACCTTTCAAAGTTTTTACTAGAAATAATGTATAAATTGAATCAAATAGATATAGTATTAATTTAAGTGATTTTTTTCTCAAAATTGTTAGCATAGTTTGATTCAAAAAAAAGTTCCAGGAATGGCACTCGATTAGAGATAGATTATCGCATAACTTGAAAACCAAATTGTTTCCTTCTATTTCGGCCACTCCTAATGGTTAAGAAAATACCTGACTTGTTCCTTTCAAACTACTTACTCGTTAGAACTTCATGTAATAAACTCGTTTAGTTTTAAATCTTCAATTATCTAATACAGTAAAATATTATGTTTGAATTAATGTCAGAAAAGGTTAAGATCAAAGATTAAAAGGAGAGAAACTTTTTCGAATAATGCTTTTCCGATAATTATCAATATTAATTAAAAAAAAGCTCTCAAGAGATTGTAAACAAATAATAAGACTCATATGAGGCAAATATATAATCAAAACGACCATCACATAAAAATTAAAATTATTGAAAATGAAATTAGAATGAAATACTTGATTAGTTGTAATAATTTTGAAATGAATCATTTTAATTGGCACTATCGGATTCTGCCATCAAACCATCTGTACTGAGTCAACAAAATTTTCGTTTCGAATAAACTACTCTTTCCTGCCAGGTGTATATCTTAATAGTCTTATAACTTACGAGTTAGTCTAACTTTTATCAGTTTGAGTGTCGGTGGCAATAGTGAATGCAATGCCCAAAAGCAATGGTCTTACGTAAAAACCTGGCATTAAAGGGGATATAAGTTATACAACTATTTTTCATGCTTTTTTATCATTGAATACGGCAGACAAACTCAACTCATTCAAATTCATTTACTTAATTGTTTATATTTTTATGAATAACTTTTTTTTTATGAATAGTAGCACGAATACAGTTATTGCAAAAATGTTGAAACTTTGTGATTCATATAGAGTTAAACCCATATTAAGATTACTTTTGTCTGATGCTATTCCTCTCAAATGATTACAAAATAGGCTATTATACCGAAGGCGATCTTAGATAGATATACCAAAAAGTACTTGATTTACGTCATTTTGCCATTTACTAAAGCCCGAAATAATGTGCGGCTGAAATGTGGTGGTGACTAATACTAGACATACACACAAAGGAACATAATTTACATTCATTTCTATCCTTTTTAATGTTATACTCTCTCATAACAGAGGGTTTTGCTAATGTTCTTTTCAGCTATACCGAGAATTTTTGTGAAAAATTTTCATACAATTTTTTACGAAATAAATAAGTCTATTGTTTGAGTGTTTTCAAACTCAAAGTTAACATAAATGAAAGTAATTAAAATATTGGGTTTCAAAGCAATTTCAATGAATTTAAACTAAACTTTAATGAGAAAAATATACATTCAGTTAAATTTTAATTCAAAATGTGACACAATAATTGACAAATAAAATTTATTGGTTAAATGGCGCAACGGGTTTAATGATCAAATCGGAAAAAGAGGTACTTTCAGAGACTATGGCCTCACATAAGAGCAGATGGTAAATGTTACCTTTATATCTGCAATTATAGCGAAAAATATCTGGCAGTCTGTTCGCATAGTAATGATAATAACCCTCACATGAAAAGCATTTTCCTAATCGCAATTTATGGTTTATTTGCAACAAAGGGAAATAACGGTCTGCACTCAAAAATTATTACTACAACTCTCAAAATTAAAATTCTTTTTTTTTATACCAGAACAAACTTATGCAAAATAATTAGTTCAATTCTCCGCCTTTAAAACTACTATTTCATTGAATTAAAAAAATTAGTACAGAATCTTTTCTCCGATTTTCTATAATTACATTAAAAATAATTACTTGAATTATTTAAATTTCTAATTTCAATAGCCGTCAGATCGAAAAACTTTGTTATAATAGTAATTATGATAATAACAATAATAATATGAAACTTTCATTGACAGAAGAATGAATAATAGACTGATAATGATTGTGTCAAATAATCTAACGAATCATCATTTAGACCAAAATGTTGTAATTCAACGAAACAAGTGATAGCTCTATGAGTAATGCATTATTATTTACGCTAATTGGAGTTGAAGTCAAACAATTCAAAGTTATAACAATTAAACACAATATAAAATAAAATTCATTAAGTTATAAGTTGTAAATGAAAAGAGGTGTCAGTCACTGATGAAGAATATTTGTAGAATTGGATCACTTTATAGTTGCACTCCATAAGATGCCTGGATTCTAATTAATGGTAGACCAGAGCACCTGATGAAGTACAATCGGCAAATGACCTTTCATTTCTTATTTCGGTGACTGCTCTAACGATTGAGCACTATCTGAGTGAATGAGTGCATTCAATACTTAAGAGAAAGAGCGCCGACAATCACAATAAGAGATGACAAGTTCTCGTCATGCTATATATGTTTTATTTATGAGACTAGAGTGAAGTTCACCAAAAAAAACGAGAGACATTAAAGACTAAGTCATAGCTAACCTGTGGAACGGCGTGTGATTTTAATGTATTTGTGTAGATGACAACTCATTTCAACGATAATAACTTCGTTAAAATGTTAAGTTAAAAATTCAAATCAACTCTAAAAAGATAATGATTTTGACTCAAGTAATTAATTTTAGGGACAAATAATCTGAAGCAATTCGTTCTTAATTTTTATTCGACAATAAACTGAAAAATAGACACTCAATTTATATCAATTTTTTAAAACTTATATCTACTTTAATTAGTTCTCAAGTAATCCATGACTTATAAAACGGGCACAAATGAGTAAACAGTAAAGAGAATATCAATCCAGGAGTCTCTCACAGGCAATGGTAATACTTCAAGACTAACGATTAGATAATATCTAATATTTGATTGGGTTAAAAATTGTATACTTAACAAAAATTGAGTTTACTTATCGAAAATATTCATTTCATTTGATGGAAAAAATACTGAAATATTAATAATTTTGCTTCAAAATAGTTACGAAAACTATTTTGAAAATACTTAAATCAAGTCCAAATTTAATTCAAATGAATAAATTGAACAAAATAATAGAAAGTTAAAGTAAATCATTCGCAAGTCTTATGTCTGGATTTTGAGTCAAAAGGAATTAATTTAATTGAAACCAAACATTTGAAATTATGAGAAAAATTTTAATTTGATTTTTGTTTCATTTATTAATGCGATCAAAGCTTTTGGAAAACCTTAAATGAATGAGAGGTTAATGATTAAAGAAAAGAGTTTTATGAAAAAACTTACAGCACTTCAATTGAATTGATCAAAATATGATCAATGAATGAACGAGGAAATTATCATTATAACTCGAGTGTTAACGCACTTTCAAATTTAAAAATTGAAAAAAATTTCAAAAGTTGATAACTTACGAAATGAGTGTTATCTCCATATGTTATAAGATCTAAATTCCGAAAAATAGTTGAGACCATCTCTTTTTATACGGCAAACATCTAAGAAGTGAAGTCGTTGAGTCGCTATTATAGTGACTCATTATTTCCGACTGCAATGACTCAGGAAAACGCTAACTGTCAAAAAATTTTATTTAAAAAAAACAAAACAAAAATAACTCTAAGACGAAGAAAAATGAATCAAGAAATGAACGAATAGATAAGCAAAAGAGGAAGAGTAGAAGAAGTGTCAGTGAAACTAAATTTTATGAAAGAAGTGAAGTGAAGACATTACTCAAAGTAGTCCGCGCGCTACTTCAGGTACCTGACTATTTAAATATGATTAGCTTGAGTCACAAGCACCTGATGCAGCACGTGGGCGACTCGAGTAGTCCAACAAACTATCACAAGCTGAACAACTGTTACTAACCATCATTTACTGTCTTCTTCTTTGTTGATTATCATCACTATCACTATTACTACTCGTTTTCATTTAGTTTGATTATTATCATTATCATTACTATTAATACTATAACTAACTTATTGAATATTAGGTCAAATCTTTTCATTGACTAAATTTTTGAGTCTTTATATCAAATACTAATGACGATAACGAAATAGTTTCTTGTGATAAGAGAAAAGATATCAAAATATTAAATAGAGTTTCACTTACAATAATTGCTTCACAAATTGATAGCTCGACTGTAATATTGGGCCACAATTATCATGTATTCAATATTTGATGAATGAATCGACACAAGTTTATGAAAAGAACTATTATTTATATATATAAAACCACAATAACACTAATAATGAAATGTATTTAATGTTAAAGTGAGAATATTTGAAAACAACTTTAAATAGAGTTAGAGTGAAGTGAAAATTAGAGAGCAGTAACGCTTATTCAAAGGCAATATAAACGATATGAAAGCGCTTTGAATGCCTACGAAAAAAGCATTTTGGCGTTTGTTTCTAGGAATTCGCTTCTAATCTTCTCATAGCATTGACGCCGTAGTGCGCAACCAGTTCTTAGTGGGAGGTTTGCTATCAGATACCTTTAGTACTTAGTCACTACTCAAAACTCAATGCTAGGCTTTTTTGATAGAACATAAAACTGTGTAAAGTATGAGTTTATATACAGTTTGAATAAGAGAGAAAAGCATACGATGAATATTACTATTATTACAAGAAAGGGGTGAAATCGAGTATAGAATAATAAAGTTGGACTTACGACTCATTAAAATTAGTTGCCTTTTCGACGGGAAGCGGGGGCCGAAAGAACCAAATATTTCAAGTGCTGATTTCATTTCATACTATTTCTCAGTAAATGTTTTATTGCTCTCTAATCTATTTCCTCTTACATTACATCTCTTTTACTGTATAATAGAATAATTACTATTGCTGTTCGTATAAAAGTAATGAAAATATTTTCAATAAATTCGAGTAAAAAAATTGTCAAATTCTTTAGTTATCTTTTTGACGGCTAGAATTAGAGTTTGAAATATTTTTGTCTAAATTTGGTGATAAAGTTAAACATTTTTCTTTCTAAATATTCCATGAGCTGCAAAATGCGTGTCTTTTACATAAACAATACGACTCTTTTTTCTCTTTTCTCCTCTTTCTTCCTCTCCTATATCTTATGAGCTCAAATTCTAATGTTTAGTTCCGAGAAAAATCTCATTTTTACTGTATTTATTATTGGGGCCCACAAAACGCGTGATTAACGACTTTTCCCCTTTAATTCTATGAGACTTTGAATCTATAATTGAAAAGAACGTATTTTAAAGAACCGCTACTTTTAAAACATTAACATAACTTTATATTTCTTGTTTTTAATTAGCGACAAACCGAAATTCACTCAAATCACCCTTTTTTTAAATTAGTTAAAAAATTTTGTTATTTGATATAATATAAAAATATATTATTATAAACTGTGGGATGAGATGAGATTTGACACTTTCAAATAATTGATTGATTGTTGTAAATAAAAACTTAAAACTATTTATTTATCATTCGAGGATTAAGTTATAATAAATAGACGTTTCTATAAAACTGATATTTGATTTTCTTTCGTCATTCGAGCGTTTCATATAAACCAATACTTTTCTGTTGTCAACGAAAAAATGACATTAAATTCACAAATGATATCAAAAGAGAATAAACTATTATTATTATTAAATTCTCAGCAAAACATTGAAATTGTGGCAATTTTTTGAATCTACACAAATGAAAATTCTAAAAATAAAAACTTATTTTTGATTTCAGTTCAAAGACTGAAAAATTATTCTGAAATTTTGAAGACAACAAAATTCTGAAGAAATAAATTCAATCAAATTGATATCTGTTATCAAAATATTTAGTATTGGAGTAGTTCTTATGAAAAGAGTTAATAACTCTATAATAGATAGTAATATAAATTCATATGAAAATAAGAAATGATGTCATTTTTATGTCATTACATTCTTAAGTTAATGAATCACTCCATTTGATTAGAAAACTGAAATTCTAACACGAACGTTGTTCTTTTTCAAACAATTCTATGAATTCCACCCACGAATTGTGCGTAAAACTAAACTAATAAATTTGTTATTCAATTCAATTTTACCACAAATTATGAGTCATTCAAAAGGCTATTTGAATCAATTTTTGTGGACCACTAAACTATTTAATAATTAATTATTTTCTGGTATAAACTACAGAAACTTGAGTTTAACATTAAAGTCTTCAAATTAAAAGTACAATTATTTACAATAATCACTCTCTAACTAACTTTTGCTAATAAATGAAAATTTAGCCAAAATAGTGCAAATTTGAATTGAATTGACTCAAATCGATCCAATTTGTGTGCAAACCATTAATAATAGTAATTTTGAACAAAATTAATATAGTTTTTAATCATATTTACCAAATTGTTTTCATTTTGAAGTAGAGATCATTGATCTGATATCTACTCATAAATAGATAAACCCTAACATTTTATGATATTATCATAACTACAAATTAAAATTAATTAAACAATTAAATATTTGTTTTTAAAAGGATATTAATTGAGAATTAAAATAACTACAATAATAACAATAACAAAATATCAAAATTATAGAAAATCATAAGCAGTAATAGAATTTGATTAAAGAAGGCATCAATTTATCGGATTTTGAGCCTATTGTTTAGCTCAGAGTTTACAAATAGTTTTGACAAATTTTCTTTTTTGGAAATGCCCTAATTCTCAAGTAAATGATCAAATATACTCTATATGTGTGTTGTCTGTGTAAAAGGAAATGAGACCCAATACCGGGCATAATATAGCTTTGGGCTATCAATTAAGTAACAGCCTTTTCACACTTAATAGTTTCAATATAAATGTTTGTGCGTCCGCCTCGACCATCATTCCATGTTCACCGAATTTTTATTTCATCGGAATAATGAAATAATAAAGGGATTAACTTGGAATTGAAAATCTGAATGACGGAAATCAATGAAATATTTCTCATTATGTTGTAATAATTAATTAATTAATTTATTACTAGTAAAAACTGAAACGTTGCTGTTTTGCACTATTAACTAATAAGTTAATATAGACTTAAATAACTACAAGAGTCTCTTTGCCTTTAGATAACAAACACTTTACAGCATAATTCGCAAGTCTTATTAATTCAATTTGAAAGTTCCCTCTTTTCATTTGTTTAAATGATAAACTCTTTCATCAAAGTATTGACTGAAAATTTGTTCAATAGATTTTGAAGAATTAATTCTCAATATATTAACTTTACTTAAATGTATTGAAGGCATTAATGTAAATATTCTTTAAGGACTTCCTTAAAAATACAAAATGACATCTCTCTAATTAGAAATACTATGATTTTCTCACTTTAATTATATTTAAATTGTAAAATAAAGTTTAATTTAAAATAGAAAAAATAGAATATATTTTACTAAACGGTCGAAGCAATTAATTTCTAAAATCAAAACATTCAATGAATGAAAACTTAATGCAATCAATGAAATTAATAAAAACAAATGAATGCTTCAATTCATTACAATTGAAAATTGAAAACAGTTTCATTTAAGTTTAACTCATATTTTAATTGTTGAGACCATCACTCATTCAATATTCATATTTTAAATGTTGCGCATCAATGGGTTGCGTAACAAAAGCCTTCAAAAACATTAAACGACATCAAGAGATGGTAGTATTGGGTTCCAAAGCAAGTCTTCAAATTGACACAAATAAAAGCATTTTTATGATTATCTTATCGTTCGTACCATAGAAAAACGTTGCAGGCATTTTTAGGCATTTTTAGGCGTTTTTAGGGTTGACGTGCAGTCGATCTCTAATCATAATAACAACCGGTGTTTGCGGACAAACATAAGGCAAACAATAAGAACTCATTGATGAAACTGAACGAGTATTTCATTGAATAAAAAGCAATCAAATTATGATTTTTCAAGTTTTTCAACAATAACTTTTGGAAATGCGAACAAATTTCAAATTAAAAGTTCATCAATTTTGCGATACTTTAAAATATTTTCAAAATGTTGAACAAGCGATATCTCATTAATATTTCATTAATATCTCATTAATATGTGATTCTAACGATTGCAATAACAATCAAAAAGATTTGCCATTATTTTGGAATTGACCTAAAAAACAATTATCGAACCATAAGCTCAAGAACATTGACGACTCTCACAGTATTTGCGCCATATTTTGTAATCTAGAGATGAATTATAGAAAAATTGAAAAGTCATACTTTAGTGACTTGTCATTGAATCGAAACATTAAGAAATGGCATTCAATTCATTTGAAACTATTAAGAGTTTGTAGATGTTTAAAATGCGTTACACGCGCACTACTTGTACAGTACTTGTGTAGTCTTGAGCATCATTTTTATCAATACTAATACGAGACTCCTTTACCAAAATTTGTTTAGTATTGCAGACAATACGTGAAATCGTGTTTTAAAAAACTACACACTTTACGGTTGAGCTCATACTTTATTGAAGAGAAAAAGCTTCGGAACAATACTTGTATTGACTTGTATTGAGCAGATATCACTTTAATGTCAATTTTGCCAAATCATTGAACTCTAAATTTAAACCCAAGACTTAACCGCAGTAGACATTGACATAGAATTTCCAATTTTTCATAAATATATAGCAAAAAAGCCATTGAAATAGGGATTTAGGACAACAATTATTTGATAATCAAAAAATCTAAATTGTGAGACATTCAAAATTTAAACATGAGTTCTAGAATCTAAGATTCCATAATAAAAAACGAACAAATTGTTTGTGAAAATTAATAAATTTGAAAATTATTTAATAAAATTTAAGCATCAATTGAAACAAATTTGAATAATGTTTATGTTCTTAAAAACCTCAACTTTTTGCACTTTTAATAAAAAATAATTGAGAGACAAATTATATTTGACGAAATTTGACAGAGTTTAGAGAATTGAAAATTTAGCGAACATCTCGATTCGTATTGACCACTTTTGGTAATTCCCAGACAGTATGGCATAAATGAACTGAATAACAGACATAGAGTGGTATAGAGTATATCATTTTAAATCGATTCATCATCACTAAAAAAAGATTTAAAATCGAGAAATCTTAGTTAAAATGATCCATAATTCTAGAAATGTTCAATTCTATGGGAATGCAAATTAATTCAATTTTCGGATTCTTTTCTTAGATGAATGTTGAATAAAAAAATAGTTGCAGTCATACCTTAGAATTAGCAAAATAATTCTTTCTTTCTCTTTCTGTTGCGCCAATTTCTCAATTTTTATTTAATGGGTCGCTATTAAAATTGAGATTAAGGCAGTAAATAACGATCAGACAAATATTTCATTACAAAGTTTAAAGAATTAAAGGATAGCCTTAATTTGCAAACATTTTTAATATTGTATAGTTGAGCAATAAATGAGATTTCATAGAAAAACTTCAGTCTTTGATTTAATGCAATGATCTCAAGAACTTAATCGACTCCTTTCTTAAATGCCATTGACCTGTAAGTTGACAGCAATACAAGAGAAACAGCAAATTCAGAGCCGAATCTAATATAATTCACTGGCTCTCACTTCAGTCTCTCGCGCACTGCGCTTAGAGTCGGTTTATCTGCGAGACGAGAGAGTCAACGAAAGAATGTGAGAGAGAGAGAGAGAAAGAGAGAGAGAGACGGCTATAAAAAAATGACTAGACGTCGGCTATCGATCCAACTCTAACTCCGACATTGCATTGCATTAAAGAGAAAAATAGTGAACTTTTCCGCAATGTATACGTAAGTGAACAGTAAAGAGAGAAAGTATTAGAGAAACTGTTAAAAAGTGTTTCTATCATTCTTTTGAGTGTTGTGTTTGTCTACTATTCTCTATAATGCTTACTCTTGGAGAAAGTGGTGCAAATCTACACATCCGCGAAATTGTGGTACATTCTTTACTGCTATTTATCAAACACATCAAAATACGTCCCAAAGCGGAGGCAGAGTTTTTTACTTCATTCATAGTTATACAATCGACTCATTCATTACTAAACAAACCCGCAAAACACCTTTTTATTAGAGCGTTTGTGTGAGAAAAAAGAGAGAAAGAGAAACAAAGAGAAAACTCATTTTGTTAAATGAATAGTGAAATAAAAGAAACGGCAGAAAAAACTAGAATAAAATCTCAAAAGTCCTTAATTAGCAATTGGACTCTTTAAATATTTTGATCATTAATAATGAAAAGATTTAGAAAAGCGCTCAACAATTATAAAGCATTAAATGATGTAATAAAAAAACATCTGCACAACAGAACGCCCTTATATGCAAGAGTAGCAACTTTTTCAAATATTACTTTAAAAAGCGAATAAATCTAACTTTTTTCTCGACAGTCTGTAGTTTAGAAACTTTGCAAACTCTAACTCTATACTAATACTAATTTAATATATTGACCTTCAACTATAAAAATTGGCCATTTCAGGGTCTGAAAGGCCTCATAGCACTAAACAGCCCAATAAGACATTGTTGCACATAATTTGTGATCTTTTTTGTGCCAAACGTCTTGTCTTTAGCAGACTTTCTCTATCTATCCCTCTCTTTCTCTCTTTTTTTCTGTCTAAACTTTTCTTTCCCCAAACGCCTACGGAAATAATTATTTAAAACAAAAATTTAAAGCAAACAAAATCTAATCCCAATCAAAAATATTGAACAAAAAATCTGTTGATTCTAAATGTGATTTTCTCGTTTCGCATTTCAAATGAACTCATTGAACTGAAATTCATGTCAATCTCACAATTGTTTAGTCAATAAATATAATAAATATTTTGGAAAACATGTTAAATTTAATTAAAACTTTATTTTTAAAAAAGAGGTTTATCTGAAAACCAATAATTGTTTGTTTTAAAAATGCTTTCAATTTGTGAAAAATAAGTTACAGAACAGAATGAAAACCAAAATCAAATAAAATGTTTTTTACATACCTTTGGATGTCATTCGAGAAGTTGTTTTCCTTTATACGTTTTTCCATTTTCCAGAAAACTCTTATTTTGATATATAATGAGCCATTTTATTGGTATTTAATTGAAAACCAAGTTTTTAAAATAAAAAATGAAAGCAGTCATAAGTCATAACAACTTATGAAATGTTTAATACTTTTAATAATTGAAAACATTTAATGTCCTGATTGGGCAAAGTTTATAACTAGATTGAAAGCTTTGAGAACAAAGTTCACTGTATTTATATGAGGCCACCATCAGAGAGGCTCAAAATACGTAAAGAACTATATCATCAATGCATTGCACTAGTAGTGCATGAGTTGAAGTGAGCCGTCTCTTCGCCACACCATATAATCTAATGAGAGAGTGAGTAAGAGAGACAACAGAGAGAACGAGAGAGACTCATACTCGGGATTCCCACACGTTTCATACGTCAAACTTGTTTCCAAGAATCAATATCTGCATTGGCTTATGATTTTACGGCAAACTTTTATTGCACTGAATTGAGTTGAGCAATGTTTGCAATGTTTGCAGAACTTAACATAACATTCGTAGCGCTCAAGCAATACATGCGATTCAAGCGCCGCTACAAAACTTTTTTTTGTTTTTCTTTCTCAATTGCGTGATTCAAAACTCAAGTTTCTTAATTATGATTTAAAGCTAAAACTATGCAAATAATAAAACGAGCGATAAGTTTGCGAAATAAAATTTGAGGAACAAAATAATAGGCATAGTATTTATGCGGATATTGTGACTCAATTGTGACGAAACCAAATAATCGGCGGTAGAAAACAAAAAATGAACATTAAATAAACATTAGAAAAAAGTTTACTATTTTGTTAATGATTTTTTTACACAATATAATAATCATTAGTTGCTCTTCCTTTTCAATAATACCTTTAGCTTAGATTAACAATCAATGGCTCAAAATTGAAAAATGATATCAAAATATAAATTCAATACATTTTTGAGCGTTTCTATTAAATGCAAAATAAGACTTACCCTAATTAGGGAAATACGCGATCAGTCATAGCCGAGTCATAGAAATTTTCGATATTGATTTTTAAGTGGAAAAACCATTCTTTGACAGGTCATTGAATTTAAGCCGAAAATTGCGGAAACACATCAATGACTCATAAGACGCAACATTATATTTGGATCAGCGAAACGTCGCATAGCTAGCGTCAAAACAATATCGCACATTATATCATAGCATATCTTTAGAGTTGCATCAGATAAATGGTTGCGAACAGCAGTTGCAATACGCACAAATGCGCACACATTACATCCAAAATAGAGCAAACGTACGCAAATATCACAATAATTATTAGTGAGTCCACGCTTTCCAAAACTAACTCTAACTTTACTACTGTCTCAATCGTCAGTCATTGAGAGTTTGCGTCTAAAGATATTAGTATTATATATACCGTATACACAGTGATTAGATGCGGAATTGATGCCAACTCTACTTTTAATAAGATTGAGAGCAAAGTCAAAGCATAACATAAGACACACGAGACGACAAAATCACACGTAAATCTGGTTAAAGTGATTTTCTATTGTGTAGTCAAATGCAAATACATTTTATAATTAGATAATCATTGCTTTCAGATTAAATTATTAAAAATATATTTCAAATTTAGGTAAAAATAAACTTACAATTCATTTAAATAGTTTTTTGATCACGAAATGACTACAATTTGAGATTAATAAATATCGACTAATATTTTAGGAAAAAGTCAATCCGTTTCTGATTTAAACCTTTTGCTAACATTAAGAATAGAGTCATTCAAATTAGAACCATTATTGGTTGTCACGAATCCAACCGACTCTTGAGAGGCGTCATAATTATCATTCTTTTGCGGCAACAGACGGAGAACAGGATCAGCAATATATTGAATATTAAAGTTGGGAAAGGCGTCTTTAACTTTTTTGAGTTCAATGGGAGATACGCCCAACTTATCAGCGATTGAGGATTGCGGACAAATGCGTTCAAAACATTTATTGAGATGAGGCAAAAGATGGTTAACATATAGATCACAGAATCTGTACAGAATTTGGCGTTCGTTTGTCGCTAAACCAGATTCTTCAGCCCTTGAAACAAAAATTTAGAAATTAGTTTCATTTGAGGGTTTATACCATTCTATCAGTCAATTAGCTATCAATTATAGCAATCAAATAAAATCTTTTTGTTTCTAATTTATAATTCTAATAATTATTGTATAAATTTAAGAGAGATTTAAAGATAGAGTTAAATTTGACTTTTGGCTAATTAAAGGAAATCGTAAAAACTTCTAAATTCTAAATTAAAATGCAATTAATGGCAAAATGTTATCAGAAAAGGAGAACATAAACTTATATAAAATAATCAATTTTATTGGTTTATACTTAAAGTATCGACAAATAGCATCCGATACGCGTTGAAACGAGTCATTAAGAGTTGATGCGAAATATGTGATTAATGCCAATGGAGTGGTTTGTCTTATTTCATTCATTGCCACCAATATGTCATTGCAATATTGAGCCAATAAAGGAAACTCCAATAGACAAATGGGTGGCTCTAAATCGTTGTCAACCTTATCAAATACAATATCAATCATTTCATCAGTACTTAAAAGTTATAACTAAATTATAATTTTTTATTATATTTGCAAATACCCCATCGCCGCTGACTGATAGAGAAACTGTTGGATTAACTGATTGTAGAGTTAATGTGAAGCTCTGTATCGACGATTCGAACCTAAATAATAAACGATTTAATTACACATCAAAATAGGTTTGAACGGAACCGCTTAAAAATATAAACTAATCTCTTGTTTGATTCGAACTGAAATCTTTGTGTCTTAATTGTCAATAAATAGTGTTTAATAAAAATATGATTAATTGTTAAAATGATAAGAATTAAGCTCAAAAAAATGCTCACTTAGCCGTTCCTTCATTTACAACTCGAGAAAATCTTTTAGAAATGGCTTCATTAATGATTGGAATGAGTCGAGGTCTGAAATCAGCGCCAATTCTGCTCATCGAAAGTCCAAAGTAAAAACAGGGCTCAATAATCGATTCAATTGGATAGTAATGACTGAACTCGTTATTAACACATCGGTTCAAGTCCTCCTTTAAAACATCGAGAAATTGATTGACTTTAAATAATACCCAACTATTAATAATAGCGCTGTCGCTAAAATCCCGATTTGACGATGGATTAGTTGAAATACCAAAATAACGAGCTGTTGAGGAAACAATAGGCTCGTGATCGGCGAATATTGCGCGATATTGTGTCACGATATCGAATAAATTGACTCGATTTGTTTCAATCACTTTCGTTATGTGTACCAAAGCTTTGATAAATAAATAATTAAAAATTAAGGCCACGAATCGTAACTTACGATAACGTTTGTGCCGCAGATTAGGCAAAATGCACTCAACTATAATTTGAACTAAATAAACAGATATTTTCAGATATTACTTATAAACAAACTTAATAAGGAATTTATACTAAAATATATGTTAAGTTTGTGTAGAAGAGGCAATAATTAGTTAATAAGAAATATTCATTTATTTAGTATAAAATTATTGTTGAGCCCATTTTTCCTAATCTGTGGCACAAACGACATCGTTCACCAAATTAAACATTTTTCATCAATTAAGAAAATTAATTCAAAAAAAAGAATATAACTAACGATTATTTGTTGGAATTTCTTTTATAATTGATTGCAACCAAGAGTCGCGTGCCTTAAGAAATAAATTCAACAATTAGTGAAAAAAATAAATAAAATATAATTTCAAGAAGAATGGAATAAATTTGATAATCAATTCTACATAATTTGGCACATTTTACTAATAATTGATTATTTTAGAAAAGTTCTAATAAATAATAAATGTCAAAAAAGTATTTTCAGGTCTCAAAATCTTATAAGGATTTAGATTAGAATTCGCAATAATAGCTTACAGTTAAAAATTTGATCCTCAGTTGGCTTTCACTGAATTTATCCATTCGTCTCAAATATCCAATAACTTTGAGACAAGTGGGCAGTTGTATATTGCTATTGATTTCTTTGAGCAACTGATTCATCATTGTTTCTCTAAACAGGTCCGCGTCATTGGCTATGCACTGATTCACAATTATTTGATTAATACATTAAATTCAAAAGTTTATACAGTATTACAAAAAAATAGTTTTCGCACCGAAATTATAGGAATTGAATTTCCATATCTTTTGTTGAGTTTCTGTACGTAAGAATATAATTGAAGCGCTTCTTCATAATAGTTATTACGAACACAAGTGTCCATCAATTGCGGAATTTCTAAAACTTCAAGTATTTGCGGATGTTTTGAAAGCATTTGTGAGACTTCTCTCCAGCTTTTGATTTAATTAAGTCATTATTAATGAGTTGAACAATAAATTAAGAAATAAATTAAATACCGCTTTGATATAGATTTGGCGTCTTTTGAAAATGAATCACATTTTTCAATAAAATGCGGAACACTTTCGATGACATCATTGAGACGACACTCAATACTATTGAACTGTAAAACAATTTTTTAAAATTAATAATTAATTTGTGAGCAGTTTTTGAATTTAAACAATTTAAAAAAATGAAAACTAATAAAAGAATGTATGAATACATCAGTTATGACATTATGAGCGCATTCGGCGTTTGTAATAAAAGTGTTATAATTATTAAAAGCCAATTGTTGTGTCTTTTCGATGACATTAGATCTCAGATCTGAGAGTCTTTGCGGTTCAACATTCAAGTTATTAACACCAAAACAACTCAATTGTGATACGTATTCATTGAGTACTTCTTCTTCAATATCAATGTTTTGCTCTTTATTTAATTCAAACAACAATATTATTAATAATTATAAAAAAAAATGCAAAAAATATCGATAAAAACCTTTTTCTTTGAATATAAATTGAATTATATTTTGAGTTCCGTTTGAATTATTGACTAATAAATCATTTGTTTGACTCATTTTTCACTTTAATTTTGACTCGATTTATGATAATTTAATTTATTAAATATATTCAAATGTTTATCAATAAATATCAATACAATTACTATTAAATGCAATATTGATGTCGTGTTTGTAAACAAGAAGGTTTGACTTTAATTAAGGACTAATCCACATATTACGTGGCATTAGGGGAGAGGGAGTCATGCAATTAACGTTACAAAACAGCGTAACATATGGGGAAGGGGTGGGCCAGTGAGCCAACCTCTATTTTAATGCTACATAATATGTGGATTATGTTTAAAGTATAGCAATTGAAAACCTTTAAGTCAATTATACAATAATTGCCGTTTATTGTGAACGCAAAAAGTGTTGCGAATAATTTGGTTCGCAATAATTATTATCACTATTTTTTACTATAAATTTCTATGATTTGAGTGTTTGGGTCTTCACAATAACCCGATTGACTATAAATGGGAACGACTGTACTTTTTATCAGTTAATTCTGGTTTTATGCAATTCTTAAACGTAAGAATTATTGTAAACTTAAATTGAATTGATTGTCAATAGATTTGGATTTCTATTTCTATAATGAATGCCATCAATACTCCTGTAGTGAATCGATTTGAATGCAAAGGAATATCTTTACTATGCCTTTAGCGTGAACTCATTTTTAAAAAGTTTGATCTCAACCCAAAATGTATTAAAAACTATAAATAAGTTTGGAATTTAAATATAAGATATTATTACTGTAAATATGAATTATATTTTTTTCAACAAAAGCCAAAACAAAAAGTTTATTAAATTATATTAAAAACATTTGAATCTAAAAAAACCAAAACTTTAAATTAATTAAATGAAAACCAATGAATAAAAACTTGAATTAATAAATAAAAAATGAAGAAATGTAGTCGAGTGAAAATAACAGTAATTTTATATAACATTCTTCTGTAAATTAATTATTACAAAAGTAGTCATATTTGAATTGAGAATTATTTTACGTTTAACTTTTTTATTGACCGGCTTTTTATTTAAAAGTTGAATCCCTTTGGGTTGAATATGAGAACTGTCATCAATAGACGGCCAGTAATTATAGCCGTATTGACCATAACCTGAAATACCGAATAATTTGCAATCGGGAAAAATGGTTCGAAATGAGGCCAACTTTGCGAACGCGTAATTCTTTTCTTCGTCTGTAAACATAAAACCAATTGTTTCGGAATATTCATTATTAATTGGATTGAATCCGAGATTCTTTTTAAATTCTCTTAATTTTGCTTCAGTTTTGTTTTGACGTTTAGTATTCAATACAATACTACAAGACTTCAAATTTTTGCCACTAAATGAAATACCGATTAGTTCTCTTGTTTCCAATTCAGAAGAATTGAGATCTGGCAGCAAATAATTGAGAAAATCTGATTTATTAAAACTAAAATACGCGGAATTATAGCCACCGAATGCTATCTTATGGTCAAAACTTGAAATAAATTTCGAAATACTTGTTAAGTCTAAGTATAGGTTTTTATTGTCTTGAAATATCGATGAAGTGGTAAATAATAAAATACATTTGATGTCCAATAAATTGAATATCTTTTCTCTCATATTATTGCCGGTAAATAATGTTATTTCGATTCCTGACCGATATTTAGGTAGAAAAATGAGCGAAACTGCGGCCAAATCACCGAAATGTGTGATCTTTTCGATTGGAACTGAAGAAGTGGTCGGAGAGCCGATCAGACACGAAGAGTTCAAATTCAATATTTGACAATCAATTGATGGTAAATATTTGCGAACAATATCTGTTTGATATAATCTTTGGTCGAGTTTGACGTCATCACCAAAAGAGCCATAAATTATTAAAACTATTTTCGGTATTGAATACAAGCCTTTAATCATTGATTTAATGACATTCGAGTGAAAGTCGTATTTGTCGTAACCATCGAAAGGAAAGTGTCCCTCAAAACAACTAAATTCTTCCATTCTATTGTTTTCTTCGTCTCTTATTTTGTTTTTGTCTTCAGTTCGAAATAAATGAAATATATTTAAAGATTGACTTCTATTAGAGATAACTCTTTTGGCCTCAATTTGCCATTTATTGCAAACAATACAACAAATGAATAACTCTTTTAATGACAAATATCTGAACATTTTCGATAAAATCAATTCATTATTGAAGACATATTCGCACAAATTTACGAAATATTTGTTCCTATTTTTCAATTTAAATAATTAATTATTAATTAATAAATAATATGAAAATATATCAAAATAAATATTAATATAAAAGTATAAATACTTAATAGAGTTGTCGTCCATTCGAAAGCATTGACTAATAATTGATTAGACTTTCATTTTATAAATTAATTAATGATAAAGTAATTTATTTTTCAAAAAATATTTACATTTTATGACATAATTAATTAAAATAAATGCAACCTTTAATTATTTGAATCAAAATTTTAATAATAATTATTTAAATAAATAATAAATTGAATGCATTTCAGAGTCTCATGAAAAAGAAATCACTTTTTCAACACTTAAGAAATGTTCATTTGAATAGATGTTCAATAGATGGAGAGATGAAGGCATTGGCACAAAGTTTTCTTAACTAATCATTAGATCACTTTCTATAAGATTATTAATTGATTAGTGGCTCATTAGTGGCCACAAGTTTTTGCCGAATCACAGAAGTAATTGTTAGTCGCGACCAAAATATTGATAAATTGTGAGAAAAAATTTAACTTAAACTCTATTTAAAGCTATTAAAAAAAATCTTCAAAAATGAGACTTAATTCTTATTAATTCAAATGCATTTCCTTAACCAGGAATTTGAGTGTGTGGGGGAAGTGAGGGCTAAAGCCTAAAAAGTTCTTTCAAATTTAAATTAACACAAAATTCAATGATTTTTATCGCAAATTCTTAGACGAAATTATCTAAACTTAGAGAAAAAAAGTAAAAATTGAAGAAAAATTGAAATGTGAACAAATGTACGCTTAACTTTAAATTCTAAAATCTCGGGCGGGATGGGCAAGGGCCAGGGCCCCTTCACCCATATCTAGTTACGGCAGTGTTCAAATGTCAAGTTATTGGGAGCAAACTTGAAATATGGTGAACAATACAGTGGTTAGTTTATAACAATATAATGAGCCCTTAGAAAAACTCATTAAACAAAATAAAAATAAAAAACTCATAAAACTTATTTTTTATAAACGAAGTACAGATATTACCCATAAATTGGTTCGCCTGTACCTCACACTTTGGGCTAACTCGAAATTTTGACCTGTCCTAAGTATTGAACATAATTTCGAGTCTCATTTTAATTGAATGATTGGATACTCATAATTACTGTATTATGATATCTTTATCGTAAACTTATTGCTGCCTTATTACTCAATAATTGTGTTGGACCGAAAATATTTAGCCTTTTGATGAATTAAAATGAAAAATCATTCAAAGTATTTGAGTTTGGATTTGATTTTTGCTGAAACTAAAATTAACTTTTACGGAACATTTGATTTGATAATTTAAAATTTGACCATCAAAATTGCATTTTCTTTTTTGCGCATAACTCTTCAAATTTGAAAATTAGTTAAGTTTATAGTTGAAATTAAGTGACATTTACAAAAATTAGTATTAATGTTGGCGTTAAAGCCTTCAAATATAAAATAAGAAACATTAATAACATTTTTGTCCATTCACTGAATTATTCAAAATGCAAATCATAGTTTCGAAGGACAATATTAAATGATTCATAGTTTGAGACAACAAACTCTGCCATTACTTATTCATAAAATGAGGGCCAAATGGATAATAAAATTCCAATCGAATGAAGTCTTATATGAATCGAAACAAAATTTCAATTTGACAGTTCATTATTTTGAGATTCAGTCATTTCAGATCAAATCAAATCTTTTAAAATTTATTTCACTATCGATTAAAGCTTTTAATTTAGAATTTTTATAATCAAAGAGATAGTCTGAAAAAATTGATAAATATTTATTTTTATTGAAAGGTGAACAGAAATTGAGCCCCTCTTTAATAAAATAAACATTCGATTACTCAGTTGTAAGTATTGAATAAGTTAAGTATAAGTTAAGTATAAGCTTTGCTTTTTTCAAAAATAAAATGTGGACAAAAGCTTCAATTGTAAATCACAGTGTTTTTTAAGAAGTCAAAAAAGCTCTGCACAATATTTCTCATTTACAGCCAATTGATGTAGTGAAGAGGTGGAGCTCAAGAAGTTGCCGCACAGCTCACAAAAAAACTAATACCGCTATGGAGTGGTAGTACCCGAAAAGTGAAACACTGCAAAAAGTGTATCGACGATTGAGCACATGTTTCACTTTATTGATTGTGTTATTATATGATAAAAGATAGATAGAAGTTGAGTCATTTCCTTAAATTTGGCAACTTTTTCATCAATATATTTACGCTTAATTGCATAGTGTATCAAAATTGTGAATTTGCCTTTAAGTTTGTATTGATTATCGATACTCTGCGAAAAATAACTTTTAAAGTTTTCTTTGAACTTTTTACGAACGATTTTTCAAAAGTTTTGAAGTGTTTGTAAACTTAATCAATTACTTAATCAACTTTGAACCTTAAGATAACAAAAATTACACGTGACTCTCAAATATATTGCTTCGAATTATAAAAACAAACAAATAAAAGTTTTTTATCATAGTTGCAATAAAACTACAAAATTCAACTGTAATTTTCAGGTAAATAAAAAAAACTTTTACTCTCCCATAAAAAGCTCATAAAAATTTTCTTTTGAGGCATATTATTTCCGTGTAATTTTAAATAGACTTCTATTTTATGAATCAAATTTTCAATTTGTTTAAAACTTAATAAGAATATCAATGATGCATAAAGTGATACACTTTTTTCGATAAAGTTATTTTATCAAAAAATCAATTTTCAATATGAGCTCAAATGCTAAGCAAAATACATATCGTGAGAATGAAAATCGATTTCATTTTTTTCTAAACATAAACAAGATTAGGTTTATTGTAAGTTATATAAAATTAATTGTGTGGGTGACTGACTCGCGATAGACTTTAACTATTATCTTGAGTTTTACTTACGACTTGTTTCCTAATTATTTCTGAAAATCTTTAACTGAAAAAACAAAACAAAAAAGAGTGGTAGAGAGAACTAGTGGTTTATTCAGTATTTAAATTTCTTAAATTTCGTGAAAGCAATTTTGATATATCTTTATTTAAAGCTATTTTTTATTCAGTATATTCTCAGCGCTTTAGGTAATAACTAAGAATGTGCCCAAAGTTAGCACATTAATAGCTTTGCATATTTGATATCCAACTGTTTAGAAACCATTTCTCAACAAATTTATTTTCAATGTCTTCGATTCCTACGCAGAAAAATCATTTTTAACATCCTGTGGCTTAGAATATTTTGTTCGATACTAATAATAGTGTATTTTCCGAGAAAAAATTCTTCTCACAATTTTCAAAATATGAAAATATTTCGAAATAAAAGTATTAGTGAATTTTTTTTGAAAAGTAATAGTAAATAAAATTAAAATTATTCTTGACTATGAAATATTGATTTATTCTAACGATAATAATGTCAATTAATTTATCTTTGTTTTTGTTGAATAATTTTTATTGATTTATCTGAAAGTGTTAAATCCAAAACTGTCATTGCTTTGAATAAATTTTCAAATCCATTTCCCACTTAAGTCTACTGTCCTTTTAAAGGACAGTCTTTTTTGCTGAAAAATTCAATTTTACTTTGCAATAAATTTCAAGACAGAAATGATTATAATAATAGCATAAATAATTTCAAATCAAAAGTATGCAAATAATAACTCTTATCCGCTAACACAATGGAAACCAACAATAAGTAACACAAGTTTTATTCACAAATTTCAAGGTTAAAACTTTGATCATTTTGTTACATTTTACTATAAAATGAAAATATCACTTATCAGTTAATTTTAAAATTCTATAATTAAGTTCAATTTTGGTATAAGAACTTATTTAATTAGTTCGGAAGTAATATTGTAGAAATAAGGACTGAATTGGTTCCAATTTGTCAACTAGGGATTTGAGACCCCAGCTCTCATATAAAATCCTGTGCACAAAGGTAAAGCTCAACATTGAAAACTTGAGCTTTGCAGAGTTTTAAAGAGAAAAAAAATCCAAAAAAAACATAATTTAACAGATAATGAGAACTAATTTTGGACAAAGTATTTCTTCTATTAGGATATAACTAACTCCGAGAAAGAACTCTTGACTATTGAAATGAATTCTATTAAAGTAAAATTTATAATTTTCGAAAAGTTGCTCTGAGTTTTCAATAAAAACTCTCAAATTGTAAGGAATTCAGACGATTTCAGAAAAAGGCTAAATTTCGACTAAAAGTATAACTAAAATATCTAAATTATTTCAAAATAAAGAAATATGTCTGTGTTTTCGAATTTATATGTAAATTGAAATTTACCTTATTTTAAAGCTTATTCAATGATTCGAAAAGATTCACAATGCATATAATGAATATCATTTTGCGTAACATATTTCTGGCGATTTACATATGATTTCGATTCATAGTCATAATCAACTTTTAAGGATTAGATTCAATTTAGATATGAATCATCCGCTTTTTTAATGAAAAAAAAATTTATGAAAACGAAATATTTAATTACTTTTGAAAATGAATGAGCAAATTATTTTTTGTGGAATCACAATTTTTAAGTAAATTGATTTGTTCATAAAGAAACTATAACTTGATTGCGCGCTTATAAAAATAAACAAATCTAATGTAAAATCCTCCATTTTTCAAATTCGTAATTATATTCAGCTTAACAAAAATTAATTTCTAGAATTTTAAATTAAGGAAATAATGCTATAAATTAATTTGTAGAGTTTATTCATACTTGTGAGATGTGTTTGATGTTATAATCACTTCTTTTTTTCTCCTATTATAGTTATTTTGTTTGACTCAATTCCTCAAATTATATTATAGATAAAAAACTAAAATTGAGATCATCATCAAAAACATTAGGCTCTTTTAATCATTATGAAGACTTTCTCACAAAAACATCACTCTTCAATTTATTTTTAATTATTCGAGTATTAAACTCAATTAGAAGCAATTTTCGGACTTTTTCATTTCAAATTTTAAATACTTTTGAAGAATGACTTTTCTAAAATGCCAATTCCAGGAAGGTTCTCGCTAGAACTTGCTCGAGCTATAATTCCATTAGACAGAATTCCCATCAATTACGAATAAATTATGAAATTTTTTCGGTGAAACCATAGTTTTTTACGAAAAGTACTTTTTTATTCCTTAGATATTGAGCTCGCTGTTTATAACCCTAAAGTTTTCATATCAGTTGAAATCTTTAGTAAATGGGAAGGATTTTCTGTCAAGGAGTATTCTAGCTAGATAATTCTAGCATTTGATTTTCTAGCAATTGGGATTCTAGTAAATGGCATTTAATCATATAAAGTACTATAAACTCATTCATATCGATTGTAATATTGATAATTGTTATTTATTTTGCATAGTTTTATGACTTGAGTCTAAAACTCTTCATTTAAGTGATTCAAAATGCAATTCGAATAAATGAGATGTGAGAAAAAATCATATTTAAAAACCTATATATTTATGAAATAGTTTCAAAGTTATAAATTGAGATCTTTTAAAAATTGATAGTAAAAATGATACTATTCACTATCGTCTCGAAGATGATCCCAATATCTGAAGAAAGACAAACTTTTGTTTATATAACTCAATCATTGTTGTTATTGTTTTTGATGATAATAAATTATTTTTTCCATAAATGTTCCACAGATTTCAATCAGTTTACTTGTATTAATGAGTGTACTATTTAGTTAAGCCATAGAAACTGTGAGGCAATTCACGAGTTAATGAGCTAAATAATAATTCTAACTTAAAATGACATACGAGTAGACAATAGATAAAAAGGAAAGTTATTTTTTCAATATAATTTAAGTGTTCGCATCAATGCTTCTTGTGATGAGTTAATAACTCTATAATAAAGTTAATAAAGTCAAGTTAAGTTAGTTTTAATGACGAAAGGATACCAATACGATTATAATATTATATAATTATATTCGAATGCAAATTTACTGCTCACTGAATATTTAATTATGTGTAACAATATATATATAAAATTTATGTTTTTTGAAAAATGTATATTATTATGATAGAAGTCATCACTTATATCATAAGAGTTACAATTATTGAATAAGTTATATCTCTTATATGAAAGAACAACAAGAAACTTGAAGCATCAAAATACTTGTATAAGTCTTACTTTATTTCCAAATTTGTTCTTAAATTTGAAAACCTTACAAATTTAATCTAATAAACTCGAACGACGAAATTGATCGAACTTCGATGTTAAATATGATTCGGTCAACTAAAGTTAAAATAAAAGACTGGCAAACAAAAACTCTCATTTCAAGACATATAAGTGTATAAATTTGAAAATAGTGGTCAAAGTTTTCGCCCATCCATATCATCAAGTATATTAAATTCTTGAATAAATGGCATTTGAAGGAAAGTTAAATTCGATAATGACTTGAGATTACCGACAATTTAATTCTATTGAGTTTTATAAAGTTTAAAATATTAATCAAAAGTTTGATTCTTTTTTTCAATGAGTATTGCCTCAAATTATACTCCAGTATTGTAATGATCAAAATATTTCGATCGAATACAAACAAATCACTCTTACAGAGAATTAGATAATCAAATGAAATACTTGTAATTGTAATATTTAAACCCTTTTCTTACAGGCCTTGGCTTAAATACAAATCAAAAATAAATAATTCTATTGTTCAGGTTTTATCAGTTGAGAACTTCATTTGTGTTTTACTGGTCTTTCAAAGTTGCGGACTTTAATGAGACTTTAATTGTTCCATTTGTTAGCCATTTAATCACAATATACTATCGGTAATTAAATGATTATATCAATACTGTATTATAAAACAGTTGCACTGGAAAAAAGTTTCAATGTTTTAAAGGAAATTCTATTTCATTAAATTCTTATATAATAGAAATGATAAAAAAATGTTTTTAGAAAAGATATTTCCTTTAACGAAGTATATTCTTATGTTCATGATTAGACTAATTCGTCAAAACTAAAGTTATCTTAATAAATAATTAAACCAATTTATTTCTGTTGAATGTTTGAAAAATCACATAAATCTCAATAATAGGCCACAATCTAAGTGTCACTATTGACCTGTTTTACCACTAAAGGTAGAAATTATTTTGAAGCTAATGATCGAATTTGTTGTTTGACTTAATGATGAGTTTCATTTGTCACGATAACAATACATTCTATTATTTTTAATGATTATTTTGAATACATTCCAAAGAAGTTTTGTTTTCCTTATAATCGTAATTTGCAAAGTACGAGTTCGTCCCATTCTTATTGTGGTTAAGCCTCAATGAAGATTTGGAAAAATGTCATTCAAATTGTTTTTTGTGGAAATGTGTGAAGAGTTTTTTCAAATGAAGTAATTTTATCCATGAATTTTGAAAAAAGTTAATGACTATTAAAGATTTGGTACGCATTCAAAACCATTTAATGGAAGGAAATGTTCTTAAATTCTAAATGAAATACTATTTTAATATTTTAAAGAAAAACGATATTTAAAATTGAATAAATCTGTATTGATTCGAAACGATGGAAAACAACTATTGAGTATTTTGCGTAATAATTATAAAAGAGCTTAATTTATATAATTCACGTTAAAATAAAGATTTATTGTTAATTTGAATTTCAACTTATATAAGTTGAAGCAGCGATGCATAAAATGAATGACAAAACAATGAGTTTTATATATTTGCAGTAAAATGTGAGGAAAATTAGAATAAAGAGTATGCTTTTCGGTGAAGAATACGGTACTGTTAAAGTGATTTTAAATTTTAAAATATCGATCTAAACTTTACTAAAATTTATATTAGCCATTATAACACTAATTTTAAAGACTCGATTTCATTTGAAGACCCATTTTATTTGATCGAAAAGCATTAAAACTCTTATTAAAGCCATTTAGGATTTTATACAAATAAATTTTTAAAAACTTATTGCTTAATAATTTGAAGTAATCTGAATATAAGAGAAATGCAATTTTAAAATTATCTCATTATTACCATTAACACTATCTAATGATTGCTTTGAATTTGGGTAAGCTATCAATTTTTAATAATTTAGATGTAAAAACTTTTCGATAGAGGGAAATTTGGTCTTTTGAAGATCCGATTTTTTTAATTCTGGTCAAAAGAAATCGGTCTTATGATATCAGGTCTATTTTGAAAGCATAACGTCATTTGTTTAAAAATTAGCACTTAAACGAAGATGTATTAGGAGTAATAATTCTAAAAGATATGATAAAATATCACATAAGAAAATATGAATTCATCAATATTTAAATCTGAAATTTAAATTTAAATACGATGAAAACTGGAGTAGCACTTCATCAATCTTTTTACATTATAGCAGCGAAAAACCACGAAATCAAAGAACTTTTCTTCCCATTTCACTCATTTTTCATTTTGAAGACTTATTTTTTAAAATTTCAATTCAATCATAAAGTCTGATATTGTGCAAGATTTTTGCTATAATTTCATGAGGGAATAGTCTAGTGTTTGATTTGATTCACACAAATAAAATAAATAGCTTAATATATATTATTGTGCCGCATAAACCCATGAGATTAATGTAATGTTGAAAAATGCTAACTTACAAAAGGTATATTAAATTCTTTCAAATAAGTCATTCAGTCTGCAAAATACATATATTTTTATAAAAAATTTTTATTTTATAAATCAAAAACAAAATCAAACATCTTTTATTTAGAAAACGCAATGTGTTACCAAAATTAATTGTTTGAGAAAGTATTTATCAAATAAATAAATAAATAATGCTGTAAATATTTTGATACAATTTTATGCAAAATTCTTTAAAGAATAACAAAAACATTTCATAAACAAGAAAATACTTGTATTAAGTGTTAAATAATATAATTATTTTCTTTAATAATAGAATTAAACTTTCGAAATGAAAAAAAATTCACTCATACTCAGCTCAATCATTATATTTGAATAATTAGGAAGTAATGAACTTATTCATAAAACATAAACCTGACAAATGAGAATATTGAATCAAAAAATAACTCAAATGGTTGTTTTATAGGAAAATTTAATTGCGAAAATCATTCATTTCTAAAAAAAGTAATTGATATGACTTTTTCATCAATATATGAGTCCAATAAGATGTTATCTCGAAAGGAAAAAAAATAAGATTTATTATAGCGAAAAAAGATTACATGACATTTGTTGCATATGCAAAGCGAGTTGGACTCAATTTTTTCTCTTATTTTGTGTCTCTCTATGTGGCAAAGAGCGGTAAAGAAAATATAAGTACAAAAATCGACTGCGAAAAGATCAATTCAGTTTTGTAGAAGTGAGACTTTGACTCAATATAATATGTATGAAACTGTTTGTGCATATTATTCATATTCGGTTCATATAAGTTATGTTAAGTCACTTACACATAGCATCCATTATGCAACTGACCATTTGATATTACAAGTTGTAATACATGGAAATAGTTTATACAATCATTAGTCACTGTTAGCATTGCATGAGATATACCCAAAAACCGTTTTTCATTTCGCAAAGTCAAAGCATTCCACTTGTTATTCACTTTTGGGTGGATTTTTGTTTAACATCTTGTATTACATAAAAACTTTTTTTTGCACTAAATAATAGCTTTTCTTATTATTAACATTATATATCATTTATTAAATTAAATTGAATTGAAACAATTGAACGAATAACAAGAATTTGCTTTAAATAAAATTTTGTATCAAATTATAATTTTCTATTGTTTACTGTATAATAACTTATTTGAAGTAATAGTGAATGTTATAAATTATGTTTGAGCCGTGAATCCGGTCTTATTATCATTTGTATTATAGAAAAATTTAAGATTCTCTCAGATATTA